>DWMZ01004444.1:0-11719 GCA_018249855.1 Eueides tales michaeli
AAAAATAATTTATATATATATATATATATATATATATATATATATATATATATATATATATATATATATATATATATATATATATATACATATACATATATATATATACATTTTCTTTGATATTTCACTAGAGTACCACGCGAGCCTCGACCTCGTGGTCTGCCGTGTGAAAGGTTATTATTTTAACTGTCTATAAAGTACGACCACAAGTATTATTTATATTATAGAATAGTAAAATAATATTGATTAGCTGATTATATTGTAGTAATTGTTGTTATTTTATTATATAAATTAATTAGTGTTTGGAATTGTTAATCGCATTATCGATTTCTATATTTTTATCATCTTAGTTCCTTTAAACGATATAAGGATTCTTTATAGAATTTTGTCCGTGTGTCCGTCTGATTAGATCATATATTTTGAGGTAGGGGAAGTATCAAGTTGCAATTAACATCAAATATTCCGGTCTATAGACCATTGAGGCACAAAAAAATCAAGCTTTTAAGTCAACACGTTGAAAAAATACACTCATTTATGCGCCGTCTTTGCAAAAATGTTTGTATGGATCACGTTGAGTAATCCAAATGTTTATGGATAGTTTCTGTAAACATAAAGTTATGAATATAAACAAAGAAAGGGATAAAAATATATAGAAAAATTATAAATATTTCAAAAGAAAAAACACTACAAATTTATAATTGTAGTTCATTACATATAAAATGTATGCATACGTTCGCGTACTTAAGCTTGTTATTGTTGATCTACAATCTTGTATGGTACGGAACCTCAGGGAGGGCGAGTCCGACTTGCACTTGACGGATTTTTTTTAAATTCACCTATTCCTTATATAATTGATGCCCGCTTTTATTTCAGTGTTATGCATGACCATTGCTTTGTTCAATGTTCAAATAAGTAGTTCAATATATATTATCCGATTAGTTAAATGTTCGGGTTTCATATACCTATATGTATATATATATATATATATATATATATATAGTGATGTAAAAAGTTTTATTATTCTATCGATCCACTAAAAATGTATTGAGTTGATTTAAATGTATTGTAATATGGTACTTTGTATTGTAGTGACTACTCACACAACACTAGCAATATTATTTATGGCATTTTTTTTTAGTTTTGGAAATCCTTTTTTTAGGAAACGTCAAAAAAAATGTTCATAGTGTATGTAGAAAGTTCATTTTTATTAGGTTCGATTTATCAAAAAATGTGTTTTATACATATATGTATTGTTTGGTTTGCTTATAAAAAGCATAACCAAATTGTTTTAAAAATGATTTTCATTGGGGAGAAAAGATAGAACTCAGCTTCACGCTGTATCCCGCACATGGCAGGGTAGGCAGAGGGCACTTGGGAACCTAGTGTTAAGACACTCCGTTCCACTTCCATTTACCACTTTCCACCGAATTTGAGACATTGCGAGTTGGTTGGCGGAACTCAACGCCGCGTTTTGCCTTGTTATCAGAGCGAAGAAATGAAGACATTAAATATTAAAATTAAAAATATTAAATATTTCATTTCCTCGAGTGGGGATCGAACCCACAACCTGTCGGTTACAGTCACACGCTTGTGCCGCTGCGCCACGACAGGCCTCACCAGAAAAGATAGTTTATTTAAAAAAATGTATTACAAAATAATAGCTGAATAATAATCTTTAATGTAACAACCTTTTTTTTTACTTTATTGTATTAGCATCATTGATGTTTTTCAAAGGCCCGTCGTGGCGCATCGGCACAAGCGACTGTGACTGTAACCGAACCGACCGAGGTTGTGGGTTCGATCCCCACTCGATGAAATGAAATATTTAATACATATGTTCAATTTAAATATTTAATGTTACATTTCTTCACTTTGGTTGAGTTCAACCACTCAACACCCAATGCCTCAAATTCTGCGGCAAGTGGGGAACGGAAGTGGAACGGAGTGTCTTCTAGGTTCCCAAGTTCCCTCTGCCTACTCTGCTATGTCCGCCATACATTGTGTACCGAAAAAAAAATATTTTTCAAAAATATTATAAAATGTGTGTATACATATTGTCGGCATAGAGTGTAAAACTGCTAAAGCCGTTTTATTTCGCGTTTCGTTACGTACATTTTTATATTACATATTTAAAAGTGAAAAAAACCTTTATTTTACTCCATACAAATATATATATTTTTTTCTTTAATAACTTTATAGAAACGGGAAGGCTGTATACAGCTTTACACTCTAACCCGATGCGATATATTTTGTATGTTTTTTTTTAATCTTATTGACAATTTTTATTGTTTCAGTCCCAGTTGTCGTCTCAAATGGGCAGTGATAGCACTGGCGGGGGCGTTAGTTATCGGATTCGCTCTAAAGAAGTATCTTGCTACTCAAGCCTAAAATGTACTTACTTAAAAAATATATAAAGTAGTTATACTCACTTCCTGCCCACAAAAGTAGATAATATTGAAAAAGATACATATATATCGCAATTTTAAAATGAAATAGAGTTAATTAAAAAACAATTGAAACTTATTTTTGATAAAAAATCCAATAAAAACCCGTGTTTTTTTTATGGTTACGACATTTTTATAAAGAAGATGCGATATTAGACCATATGATCCTAAATAAGGTAAACTATAGATAAATATGGATGTTGTGTTCCAAAATATATATAAATAATTTTATATTCAAACAATTTTAAATGTTTATATAGAAATATATATCTTCTACATTAGGATATCTACCACCTTAGTGTTACCATTATACAAACTATCCAATAGTATTAAATAATTAATGTCGTTTCTATTTTTTTTTTTCAAATCATGCTCAAAGCATTTTTTTATCGTTGATATTTTATCTGTTTTATATAATATTTAAATGTTGTTGTTATACTTTTAACTTATCAAGATATGGCAATAAAGTAGTACTAAATTATTTTTATTGTTTGAATTTTCCCAAAAATATCGTAATTTTTGTTTTGATAATAAGATGAAAATTTATATTATTTTATGGGAGTGGAACGGAGTGTTTTAACACAAGTTTCCAGAATTTCCTCTGCCTATCCGGGATACAGCTTAAAGCTGAAAAAAAAAACTCATGAAACTTGACAATCATATGTAGATAATACAATATCACGATAACATCGAGCTGGTTTGATGATGGAAAGGGGAGATGGCTGATATAACCTTGGACTGCTTACTAGTAAACATATCGCGTTTTCACTCATTACATTCGTCTTAAATGCTTTTTTTTAGTACTTAAGAAACGTATATAAATTTGAACGTAACGGGATTTGAACCCGCGCTTTTTGAAGGGTGAGAAAGGAAACTCCATGCACCATCCAATATTCAAGACATAGGGTTGAGTATACGAAAAAAAAATCCTACATTAAAAAACGTTATTGTACTACCGAATACAAAATTACATACCCTATTTGTTCTAAGGATTGATGAATATATAAACCAATGTTAATATTTATATGAATTTTATTTAAAAAAAAAATTAAAATATTATTTTTTATTATAATATGTAAAAATATCATAAATATTTAAAAAGTTAATTAAAAAGAAAATAAACATTCTTACTATCTGATTTATTAAAACAATACAAATTACGAATAACATTGCGTGATACAGTATGGCAATATTTACATACGGTAGAGTATTTTTTTTTAGGATAGGCAAAAGGAACCTAAGGGAGAATAACCTGGCAAGATATTTTGTTCACATTTAACCACTTTCGTCCATCGAATTCTGAAAGCGTTGTGTGTTGAGTGACGGAACTCAACGCCGCCTTTTGTCTTTTACTAGAGCGTGGAGACAAAAATATAAATAAAATTCCTGAGTGGTAATCGGACCAACAATTTGACTTCGGAAAATCTTTGTTTATATTGAGGCCTGTCGTGGCGCAGCGGCACAAGCGTGTGGCTGTAACCGACACGTTCTAGGTTCGATCCCCAGCCGAGGAAATGAAATATTCAATATTGTCAATTTAAATATTTAATGTTTCATTTCTTCGCTCTGGTAATAAGGCAAAGCGCGGCGTTGAGTTCCGCCACTCAACACGCAATGCCTCAAATTCGGCGTAAAGTGGGGAACGGAAGTGGAACGGAGTGTCTTAACACTAGGTTCCCGGGTTCCCTCTGCCTACTCTGCCTTGTGCGGGATACAGCGTGAAGCTAAAATAAAATTAAATTATTTCTATATAAAGATGTCTATATTACGTGAAAGTCAAAAATAAAGATATTTAATTCAACTTAAATTAACAAATCTACTAGATGTAATTAAAAACATTAAAGTGATACAAAGTATGGCAACATTTAACTTTAGGGGAGTCCCCGTTGAATGGGGTCCGATCTTAGCGGCATATGTTATAACGTGGTATACGTAGTGTTGTTCGTGTACGTTATGGAAAAGGTGGGCGAATGGACCTGGAAATGAATGATATATTATTAAATTATATAACATTTTTTACTATTTTTAAAGTGTTATTCCACACTTAGGAAAGAAAAATACTAAATTTAAAAACGTATAAAGCCCGCGTCTCTTGGACGGATTCCAAGAGGCGCGGGTTCAAATCATGCTTCGTTCAAATTTTTATACGTTTTTAAATTTAGTATTTTATATAACATTTGTTGTGAAAAGGACATTAAAAACTATTTTTTTTTATTAATATACGAAAAAAAACCAGAGGTAACACGTTCCTGCCTAATTGCCAAATTTTAACTTTCTCAGCACAGTAATTTCGTCTGTGCGCTCTCCATAAGTAACTCGATAACGAATGAGCTTTATATATGTGCATATATGTACAATATCGGTAGTAATAGTTCTCATATATAAGTAAACAATAATGTGATTAGCCTATCGTGGGTACCTGTCACGGTCATAGTCGCAAACTTGTCATTTCCTTGCTCTAGAGGAGCAAGGGGAACAAGGGGAACAAACTGTCTTAATGCGAACGTAGGGTCTTAACACTAGGTACCCAGGTACCATATGCCCTTCCTGCTATATATGATGATACAGTGAGAAGCGGCAAAAAGGGAAGGAGTGACTTAGCACTACGTTTAAGTATAGCATATAAATAAATTTACCTTTAGCATAAACAATGACATCGCCACCTCCGTGTATATTTTCATCTAACGTAATAGCTGCTACTTGTTCATATTTCATATCATCAGTTATGTCAGTCGTCAGGTTTGGTCTTACTATACGAAAGTCAGATCTGTCAGACCTGTCAGTTGTTTCAGTAGTGTCATTTTTGATTGTGTACTGAAAGGAGCCAGGACCTCCGGTTCCGTAGGCGAGGGTAGTGTAGTTCAATCCATCGTAAGGTGATGGGCCTGTTACACCTGGAAATATTTTTTTTCATTATACCTATTTATATATGTTTTTTTTGTTTTGGCTTGTGTTAAATTGTTTAATTTTGAATTATGTCTATATTTATTCATGGCCTGTCTCTAAATTATTGTGTGGCTCTATCATATTTGTGATTTTTAGAAATTTTCTTATGTAATGTAACTTGTTAATTCGAGGACATTATTAAATTGACATACATTTAATTATAGTAAAAACTCGATTAACCTTACTAATTCGTTTAAAGCATTCAAGTAAGTGTATAATATAATATAAAGCGAAAATAATACCTGTAAGTATATTACAAATGTGACAAAAAGAGGAGTGATAAAAAATTGAATTAGAAAAATAATGTATTTATATATGATAAATATTTATTGATTTTATCTTTTTCATTTATAAAATATCGTAGTAAATATCGTACTACATACAGTCACAAATTCAGATAATCGAGTTTCCATTTCCGTAAGCGTAATAAAGTTAAAAATGGGTAAAAAGTAGAAAAGTTGAGAACAAAGTGTTTCAGTCCTGACTTTTTTCTGCTGACTCTATTAAGTCGATTCTTCACTCTTATTATATGTTTGACAAACTCTAGACTATACTAAATGAACACAGTTCCACAGTTGTCAGTTTGTTTGTCTTTTTATACCAATTTTTGTCTTTATAGATAGGCAGAGAAAATTCAGAGGGGAACGAAAGTCTCTTTTTGGGGCCACTCCGTTCCCATGAAGTCACTTCCGTTCCCCACTTTCCGTCGAATTTGAGGTATTTATATAAAATACATGGACAAGCTAGAACCTTACCAAATATATTAGATCCCCTTTCAGGATAACCATTAATAGTGAGTGTATGAGTATGGTCACTGGTCACTATTAGCAAAGTTTCATCGTCGGAATATGAAGCGGCTACCCTCACTGCGTCCTCCATGGCCGCAGACTCGTCCACTGCCAGTTTTGCTCTGCCACGATGGTGTGCCATGTCTATGTTACCGCCTTCTACCTTTAAGAAAGTGTAGCTGATTTTGACGAAATGAAATATTTAGTATTTTCAAATTCGATATTTAAAGTTTCAATTTCTTCGCTCTGATAATAAGAGAGCCTCTCGTTGAGTTCCACCATTGCAATACGCAATGCATCAAATTATCTCAGTCTACCCTACCATATGCGGAATACAGCGTGAAGCTGAAAACAAAATCGTCAAAAATAATCGGAGGAAGGAAGTGTCTAGATAGTAACGGACTGTCTTAACACCAGACCCTGAACCCATACAGCGTGAAGCCGAAAAAAAATATAATAAAAAACCTTGTTATACACACCATAAGAAAGAATCCATTTTTGTTCTTCTTTAGAATTTTAATAGCTGTATCCACCATATCACTGATGGAGGGCATCCCGTTAGGGCCCTTGTTCCTTTCACTTTCATAGCGCAAGTGCTCGTTAGCAAATATACCTGTAAATTTAAAAAAAGTCTTGTATATATATTTTTTTTTTATGGAAAAGACACGGCAAACTCGCGTACGGGTCACCTGATGGTAAGTGATCACCGCCGCCCACGGCCCCGTGTAACGTCAAACAAGCTACAGGAGCGATGCCGGTGGGCACCGGGGCCCGGCATTACCCAATGCGAAACGCAGTGACCAAAACCACTACTTAACGCCGGTTTATTCGCCGAGGGTGGTAATAATTCGGTCGAGTCAGCCCATGCGTGTTGCCATTGCTGACAACGTGACTCTCCCATACGTACTTTAGTCGCCTCTTACGACATCATCAGTACCAGGGTGATTCTATTCTGAGCCGGAATCACACGGCGGGATATTTTAATATGATAATAAGGTCTGATTTTCGCGATTATTACACATTTTATATGAAACTCTTTTAACCGGATTACTCGCATATATTCAGTGTTATACATTTTTTGAAAGTCGACTTTTCGAACACTTACTGTTAGCTATGGTCACTAACACAACTATTAATTTTAATTTATCTCCGCGGGAAAATCACAGATAAAAGTTAGTTTTTCCTATCGTACAAAACGATAGGCAGAGGGAACGGGAAGCTTTCGTTTAGCATTGTCCGCCGAATTTAGGCATTGTGTGTAGAGTGATTGAACTCTCTGTACCAGATCGAGGAAAAACGTTCATTTTTACTGAGTGGGAACTGAACCCCTGTGCCCCTGAGCCATCACTGGTCTGAAAATAAATATATTAAAAGACAACACTTAACCTATCTATGGATAAAAGAAAATTCTTACCAAAAATATAATCAGTATTGTCAACATCAACCACATTCAGCTCCCTGTTATTTGATACCACACTGTATCTCAAGTTTCTGTCTTCTTTGTCTTTCCTATACTCCTGTATCAGGTTTCTGCCGTCAGATCTTGAACAGGCCCACGAACTGATGGGATCGTCAGGTGTGCTCGATACGTTTGTTACTAAGCTTTGTCTTCCACCACCCATTATTACCTGTAAATTTTATTTTTAACTGTTTTATTTAATTTTGTATGATTTTTAGAAAAAAAAAAATAAAAGACTAGAAACAAAAAAGTTACATCTATATAAACTATCAAGCGAGCGAAATCCTGATAATTTTTACTATAAATATTAATATTTCCTTAAAATCTGATATTGTATTGAAATACCTATAAGTATATTTAGTTACAATAATTAAATACGAATAAAACAAACAAAAAATTGCACAGCATATTTCTCATCTGAGAAATACAAATAACATTGAAAATATTTTCAGGTTACTCACATGAAGATCTCTGCCAGGAAAATCCTCAATCAGTTGCCTGGCAATGTCCTTACACTGTTTACCGTCAGGTGGTAGAGCACTGTCACACTCCCACTGTCTCGCCGCACTGTGAGCGTATACGGGGCCAGGTGTCGCGTGTGTGACACGCATTGTTGTCACGAAGCCTTAGGGAATTTAAGGTAATATTGAACTGATGAGGAAAAATAGTTAGAACATGAAACAGGTGTCAAGTGTCTATATTTTTTTCTCTTTTCTTTTCAGCTTCACGCTGTATCCCGCACGAGGCAGGGTAGGCAGAGAAAACTTGGGAACCTAGTGTTAAGACACTCCGTTCCACTTCCGCTCCCCACTTTCCCCTGAATTTGAGGCATTGCGTGTTGAGTGGCGGAACTCAACGCCGCGCTTTTGCCTTATTACCAGAGCGAATAAATGAAACATTAAATATTTAAATTGAAAATAATAAATATTTCATTTCTTTGAGTGGGGATCGAACCCACAACCTGTCGGTTACAGTCTATATTAATTTTGTTTCTATAAATGTTTTTAGATAGCAATGAGCCGATTGTTATTAAATTAATATGAGACTGCCTCTTGTGATTCTTATTTAATATAATACAGATGAACAATATTGAATTCTTCAGTAAAAAGTTATATTTAAACACATATACGCGTGGAAAATTATCTCCGGTTTTTTCGGTTAATTAAAATATGTATAATATTCTATTTGAAGCCGGTTGTGGCGCAGGAGCACTAGCTTTCACTATAAAGGCGATGGTAGGATGCATTTAATACCCATTCAAGGAAATGAAATACTATTTAATTTATCATTACTTCCCTACATGCTTCAAATTCGGCGGAAAGCGGAGAACGAAAATATGTTAATGAGAGCAGAGTGATTTAACACTAGGTTCCTAAGTTGCCTTGCATGTGCGGAATAAAACGTGAAGCAGAAAAAGAATTATGGAAATTCATACATATTATTTTAAAGCTCTTGATAAGAACGTATTAAATGTTCAAAAACGTGGTAGTATTTTTGAAGGCACAGATACAATTAATTATACGTTTAAATTGCTACACGATTTCAATTATTTCACAAATTTCAGCGTAACAACAACACTACAAAAGATATTTAATATTATTTCAGGTTTATTAAGTTTGAGGCCTGTCGCGGCGCAGCGGCACAAGCGTGTGACTGCAACCGATAGGTTGTGGGTTCGATCCCCACTTGAAGAAATGAAATATTCAATATTTTTTAATTTAAATATTTAATGTCTTCATTTCTTCGCTCTGGTAACGGTAGAGTTCCGCCACTCAACACACAATGACTCAATTTCGGCGGAAAGTGGGGAATGGAAGTGGAACGGAGTGTTTTAACACTAGGTTCCCAAGTTCCCTCTGCCTGCCCTGCCATGTGCGGGATATAGCATGAAGCTGAGTAAGTAAATTATTTGAATTTCAAATTCACATACAAATATTTAGTATAAATACTTCATTTTTTGAACGTCAAGTATTTTATCACTGGTTCATTAAAGTTGCTGCCTCAAAAAGAAGAAGAAAGAGAAAAACCCAAGAGGCGGGATACCAAACCTGCACTCTTCCCAGCCTTCAGAGCTAGAGCTGCAAGAGATTCCAATCTAGCACTCGGATTTAAAGAAGCTGAACAATTTCTATGTTCAACGCTCGCGTCCACGCCCATCGTATGTTGATTCACTTTAACCCCGCAAAGTAACGCTGTGGCCGTACTCGCTGAATCTGGCACCATTTTGTTGGCAGAATACGTCTGTAAAGTTAGTTTGATGTGTATAAAATAACTTCTTAGCTTTCAAGGACAAGTTGAGACTCTTAGGGCAATAATTGGGACTTTCATAGTAATACTACAGTTCCAGGACTTAAAAATAGATCATAAAATCCAAACAAATGTGGTTATTTTTATGGTGTGCATAAAAACTGTTAAAATAAGTAATTTTTCGCTTTAATCCTTCTCGCTGGCAGAACAGACTTCTTTAATGTTTAATAATATATTATATAAGTATTAGTTTCTCTTTAACGTGACGTTGTATCCTGATTATAGCGAGGTATGAAGTGGGAGCCTGGAAGCTAGTGTTGAAATACTCCGTTTCCATCGAGACACTTCTGTTTTCAACATCCCGTCGAATATATATACATATATATATATAAATATATATATATATATATATATATATATATATATATATATATATATATATATATATATATATATATATATATATATATATATATATATATATATATATGTAGTATGTCGAATATATATACTATGATTCTTGGTGATTTTAATACATGTATCATAAAAAATGACACGCGTACAAAACAGCTTCTAAACATTATTAACAGCTCTAATTTAAAATTACTCTCATCGAATCCTACACATTTCTTCCCTTATTGTATCCCGTCCCAACTTGATCTTATAATTGTTTCCTCGGTAGATTATGTAAAGTTCCATGGACAGGTTTCTGCCGACGCCGTCTCCTACCACGATTTGATGTATTTGTCTTATAATGTTCGGCCTCCGAGGGTAAAGCCGTCTGTGGTTATGCGACGCAGTTTTAAACATTTAAAGCATGATGAGTTCATGTGTGATCTTAACAAAATCAACTGGGATTCCATTTTTAGTGCAGCAACTATTAATGAAAAAACAGATATATTTAGCTCAATTATAACCGAACTTTATGATATTCATGCTCCTTTTCAGCCAATAAAGTCAAAACACCTACCTGCACCATGGATTACGCCTGATATTAGAATGCTAATGACCAAAAGAAATTCAGATAAATCTAAATATTAAAATAATCCTACACACCAAAATCTTATAAAGTATAAAGTCTTACGTAATCGGTGTAACAGAGTTTGCCGAGATGCTCAACGAAATTATATAGACTCAAATTTAAACCGTTTAAATACACGCAAGTCTTGGAAGTTTCTGGAGTCACTGGGGATTGGCCGCCAACGTCAAGATATATTTCAGAACATTGATGTAGATGCCTTAAACATGCTTTTTGCATCAATTGTACCCTTGGACGATATAGTTAAGGCAAATACATCAAATTTTATCCGTTCCTTGCCGCGTCCCACAACGACCCCATTACGTTTTGAGTTAACTACACCTACCCAAGTTAAAGAAAATATTTTAACAATAAAATCGGATGCTGCCGGTACCGATGGAATCAATCGTAAATTGTTAATCGTACCATTAAAAGTGCCGATAATCTCACATATTTTTAATTTTTCCCTTTCTACTAACTCCTTTCCGTGGCGAATAGCTCGAATTATTTCTATACCGAAATCTAAAAATCCAAAATCTTTTTCTCGATATCGTCTATCTCAATCCTTCCCTTCCTGTGAAAGGTCTTGGAACGTATTGTCTCTCAACAATTGAATCGATACCTTTTAGAAAATCGTATTTTATCTGAGTTCCAATTTGGATTTAGAAGTGGACATAGCACCGTCACTTCTTTAATTAAAGTGTGTGACGATATCCGGTATAATATGGATAATCAAAATCTTACTGTTATTGCGTTGCTCGATTTCAGTAACGCTTTTAACAGCGTTGATATCGATCTATTGATTGCAGTCTTACAA
>DWMZ01004445.1:0-11718 GCA_018249855.1 Eueides tales michaeli
TCGTGACCATTTGCCATTATGGGCGAAGTCCTTTAGATAGCAACCTATAGTGTAAGAATATTGTTCTACAAACGCTTGGTATTTATTTATTTTAATAGAAGCTTTATATGTGGGATATATAATATATTAAAAAATTGAATTTTCTTAAGGTCTTTGTTTCAGACTTAGTTATTATAATAAATCTCACAGTATTTAATTATATCTACCTATTTTTAGTATAACAACAATACGGTAAAAGAGCGAGGGGGAGATCTCGGTTGACTTTCGAAAATACAGTATCTATGATACTGGAGGAGGATCACGTAAAAAGCATGAAAAGCCCGCAGAGGGTATGTCTGAAGATGTTGATGACAGTGGACGAGGCGAAATATATGTTCCCGTTATGACACTTCCGTTAACTGTTTTCCGCTAATTTCCATAGGAATTGTGCGAAATTACTGAAACTCCACCTTGAGCTTTACGTTGTTACTAGAACGAGGAAATGAAAATAATATTAAATATTTCATTTTCTCGTGTGGTGACACTTACAGTCACACGCTGGTGCCATTGCGCCACAAAAGCCTTCCATGAAATTCTCATGCTTAACTGTGACATCAAGGTCTTCTCTTTTACCACTCACTTTTGCTGTATAAAAGTTTCTATGCTATCCTTTCTTCACAGTGTCTGACTGTCTTATACCACGAAGGTAGGTTCCAGTCCCATTCGAGGTAATGAATATATAATATTTTAATTTCCTACCATTAGTAACAAGGCAAAGCGCGGCGATGAGTTCCGCCAGTCAACATGCTATGTATGTCTCAAAGAGAATATTTATACAATGTGAAGTCAAATAAAAATAAGTCAATAAATAATAAAATATTTTCATCCAAACTTGTTTCTTGGTTGTACCCTTAACTTATATGGGAAATCAAGATTTTTTTTCTCACAAAGCACATTTGTACGATTAAAATTCTATACATTTGTCAATTTGTCGCTGTTATCTTATAACTACAATATATAAAGTAAAGACTTCGATCTGTTAAACGAGATTAAGTTAATTGCCATTATCGTTTTATAATTAATAAATAAAAATGTTTTCAATCGATTTAAGCTTAATTAATTGCTTATGAATAAACAAGTTATTAACCTTGAGACCTGTCGTGGCGCAGCGGCACAAGCGTGTAACCGACAGGTTGCGGGTTCGATGCCCACTCGAGGAAATTAAATATTTAATATTTTCAATTTAAATATTTAATGTTTAATTTCTTCGGTCTGGTAATAAGGCAAAGCGCGGCGCTGAGTTCCGCCACTCAACTCTTACTGGAGTGTCTTAACACTAGGTTTCTAAGTTCTTTCTGCCTACCTTGCCATGTGTAGGATACAGCGTGAAGCTGAGTGAGAGAGAGTGAGTGAGTTATTAATACTTAACTTAGCATCACGTTGTGCCTCGCATATAGTAGAATAGGCAGAGGGAACCTGGGAACCTAGTGTTAATTCACTCCCATATCCCATTATCTACTGAATTGTTGCGTGATACTGTAAACGTTGTAGATTGTGGGTTCAATTCTCACGCGAGGGAATTAAAATGCCTTTTGCCTACCCTTCCTATGTACCTATCTCCACATAACAGGATATATATATATATATATATATATATATATATATATATATATATATATATATATATATATATATATATATATATATATATATATATATATATATATGTATGTCTATATATTTCTCTTTGGATCGTAGCTCCTGAATAAATAAACTAATTTGAGTGCAATTCTTTTAAATCGAAATCCTTGCCTTCAGATCTCCAAATTGGATCTCAAAATCGATCGATTACGAGCTACAAACACTTTGCCTAATGAGGTAGTGATTTTTGTGTCAGATGAATAAAGTATAAAACTTCTTTTTACAGTTGTTACATAAGATATAATATTTCTACGTCTATAAAAAAAACTATGACGCACAGTGTCCTAGCTCTATATTCTCTCCATCTGCAATAAACAGAAAAAAAGTATATTAGCATAACACATTCACCTCACAAGCCATGTACTACTAGTGATGTATTCTCGGAACCCTCGTCATTTTTTGTTACAATAATTACTTCACAAACCTGTATCGATGGGACGCCTTAAAATAGCTGACCTGATGCAGAAAAACTCATGGCAAAAGGTTGTAGTACCTAGAAGTATACAGTTTTATATACCATGACGCGCCGTGTTTCACGCATTTTCACGGTTCTGTTTGCTCAGCTTCACGCTGTATCCCGCACATGGTTAGTGTTAAGTTTCTGTGTCTATTAAGATACTTCCATTTCCTACTTTCTGCTATATTTGAGATATTGCGTGTTGAGTGAATTTAAGGCTGCATTTTGACGTGGTACAATAGCATAGAAATGAAAATTCATTTACTGAAGCGGTAATCGAATCCACAACCTATCTCAAGCTTGTGATCCTGTGCCACGACAGACTAAAAAATGACTTATACATAAACATTTATATTCTTTTATTATGCAAATTGAATAGGTTTTGTATAGTTTGCTATTGTAAATCTCGCCCACGCTCGACGTTCAATGTACAATGCAGTATATTATTTTAGCTTCAAGCTGTATCCGTACATATTAAGACCGAGCCAAGGAAACTTAGGGAAACGGAGTGTTAAGACACTTAGTTTCAATAACAGACACCAATTTTCCAGATATTGTACAAAGAAAGGATGAATTCAGTAAAAAATATATACCCCACGTAGAATTTGAATCCAAAAAAACGTTATTTACAAGTCTATACTATGCTGTACATAGCATATGCTATGCCCGCGCCACAAAGGCTTGTAGGCAAATTATGAATTATTGTTATACTATAGAGGCCATTATGGCGCAGTGGGTCATAATAACTATAAACACGATGGTTTTGGATGCTATCCCCATTTAGGAAACATGATTACACATATTTTTTAATTTTATGCTGTATACTGGAGGCAGTATAGGTAGAGGGTACTTTGAACTTAGTGCTAAGATACTCCGTTCCCATAAAGAAAAACAGACGGAAAATGGAGAACGGAAGTGCCGAATTGTGGCATTATGTGTTGAGTGGCGGAACAGCTTCACTTTGCCTTGTTACCAGAGCAAAGAAATTAAAACATTAAATATTTAGTTACCTCAAATTTAATTATATTAAATGTTTATAACAAATAAAAGAAGTTTATTATGACAAATATATGTTATATCAATATAATTCAAAATAAAACAGAAAAAATCGGTTAAAGTAACCGAATTATATATTAAAGGTGAGCTTTTAAGCTTTTGACAGACAGGAGCTTAAGTGCATCCGTTTTTGTAATTCGACGCCTCGTTTGATGATTAGGACCACCAGGATGCGGAGTGTTATTTAGTTACATGGTATTAGAAAACTTTACTAATATTATGAACCTTAAATACACCTAGTTTTAATGGGAACACAATGTCTTAATGCAAGGTTCCCAGGTTCCCTCTCAAAAAGAGTTTGCTTGCTGGAGCGCGCTATGTTAGTAATTATTCCTTCGATTTTTTTTTTTTTGTTTTGAATTATTAGTTCATATGACGGTAACCTTTTTTTATGTTTCATACATCCTTTTTTCCTCCTTTCTTTTCCTTTAGTCAAAATTAACTTAGATACTCAGAATGTTTCATATGGTTACAATTTTTAACTTAGTCTTCTGGAATAAGAAAGCGACCATTAACTATTTAAAAAAAAAATGATAATATTGCTAAGTTAACTTGTACCACGCAATACCTTTTAAATTGGAGGCAAAATGGACTTAAGAACATAACTATTATAAAAACTTTTAAGGCCAGAAGTCCGGACCAGGTGGTTCAGACCAGGTCTAGGTCGTGACTGGTTGTAAATTCGATCTCTACAAAGTATTTAATATTTATATTTCTTCGCTCTTATAATAAGGTGGTAGTTAGGCACCCCCCAAATTCGGATGAAAGTTGGGAACTGAACGGAGTGTCTTTAACCTAGGTTCCTAAACTCCCTCTTACCTTACGTCCTGAATACAGCGTGAAGCTAAAAAGAAATATAGAGAAAATAACACAATACACATTTCAGATCTCTAGATAACTCCAAGATAAAGGAGTACAAATTAAAATGCACGTATGTTGTATCTATACCATCTGGAATGTATCGATCGAATCTCTACCTTCGTTAAATACCTACAATAAGATAAAGTCTAAATTTTTTTTTACGTGGTGCATGGGCACGTGTGGCTGTAAACGCAGCAGGTTGTGGGTTTGATCCCAACTCATGAAAATTGAATATTTAATATTTTCGTTTCTTGGCTCTGGTAACAAGGCAAAGCGTGGCGTTGAGCTTCACCACTTTCCACTTAATGCCTCATATCCGATGATCTCATATCCTCAGTAAGTGGGGATAATGGAGTATAATATTAGGTTCCCAAAATCCGTTTACTCACCCTGCGGAATACAGAGTGACACTATATAAGTACTCAGTTTTTATGGCGTGGAGGGCAAATAATTCCTCAGGAATACTTAAGAGTGTTTATTCCTATTTTACATAAAGGTTTTAATAACAGATCTGTTTTTTTTGTCTTATTTCCCTTAAATGGGAATCGTCCCTACAATACTCATTCAATTATATTACAATATGTTTTATATAATCAGTATGAAAACAAACAAAACAAACAGTTGTTTCTTTCAGACAGACATCGTTATACATTACGTTACATATAAATAAATGTTAATCAACAGATCTTAAGATAATAGAAACAAGTGGACGTAATTAAGAGTAAGCTACGGTGGCTGTAACTTGCATTCTTATCTACAGAATGTCTACGAAGAAATTATCAATCTTACCTCGCTTATATGTACATATGTATATACAGATTTCGATGAAAATTAGGAAAATATATAGTTAAATGTTTGGGAAAAAGTACAAATATTTGAACTTGAAGCCTTTTGGAAATCGTCCAAGCGCTTTGATTACTAAACCATACGTTCTTATCAAGTTAGGCCATATCAATTAATGAATAGAAAATTTAGAGAAGATTGACATCATTTGATCGTCTGATCTTCTTAGAAAATCCTAATAAGCCATGAACATAATAAAAAAATGTTTTATGATAATATGTCAACAGGTATAAGTAATAAGTATAACTTATTAAAATTGCAGGATAGACAGAGAAAACTTCAGAACCCAGTGTTAAGACACTCCGTTTCGGATCTTACTTTCTTAAAATTGAGGCATTGCGTGTTGAGTGACCGAACTCAACGCGGTGCTAGAGCTAGACAAAATAAATAAAAAGAAAATCAAAATATCCTTTATGT
Source organism: Eueides tales michaeli (assembly GCA_018249855.1). Lineage (NCBI taxonomy): Eukaryota > Metazoa > Arthropoda > Insecta > Lepidoptera > Nymphalidae > Eueides > Eueides tales. The sequence continues at coordinate 5,315 of DWMZ01004445.1, forward strand.
AATTTGGCCATTACAAGCACTTTTGAATCGTCAAGTTACATAGAAATGTCTGTAGTGTCAGTCCTACAGGAAGCTACCACCGGCTCGGAAGGCGGGTCTGCTGAGAAGAGCCGGCAAGAAACTCAACAGTTGCTCTTTTCAAAATATCAATTAAAGTAAATATATAACACAATTAGCTTCCTGAATGAGTACCAACAGCATTTAATCCCACGCATTATTATCATGGTAATATTCTTGAATTGAATAATATGCTTTGCCCAACAATATATTTTTAACTTTCACTTTAAATTTTTGAAGTGGCAAGTCTAAAATTACTTGTGGAATTTTATTATACATACGTGAATGGCCATGGCCCATAAAAGACTTACTAACTTTTTGAAGACGAAAACTAGGAGTGATCAGCTTGTTTTTACTTCTTGTATTGATATCATGTTCTTTCACACTGTTCTTTAAGTAATTGTGGATATATTTCCGAACAAGTATCATATTATCAAAAAATATTTAATGTTTCGTTTTTAATATTTGATATTAAATATTAAATATTTCACTTCTTTGAGTCTGGATCGAACCCATAACCTGCCGTTTACAGTCATACGCTGGTTTACCTGCGTTATGGCTGGCTTCATATAAATACGATCAGATAGTATCGTATTTGTTACTTATATTGTTAGAACTTCTGTAGGGAATTTTTACAAATAGGTTGTAACAAGCGTATAAGAATTTCGACGTCACTTATTGAGAACGTATGGCTTAGTTGATTAGAGCGTTCGGACGGTTTCCAAGAGACGCTGGTTCAAAACCCGCGACGTTAATTTTTTTATACGATTTCTAAATAATTAAATCACGCTTACAATCACACGCTTGTATCTCTGCGTCACGATAGGCCTTAATAAATTTATAAATGATTTGTTAAAGTTATATCAAAGCATTTATAGTCTATTACTCAGTAGACGAGCGCCACGTATAATGACTTAACTGGTAGCCGTGAAAATAACATAATTCGTTCGCATTATAAATAAATTCATAGCGCAATTTAATAATAATTTGTTAGAATCACGAACGTTTTATGTTACAATTATATTATCACCTGTGGGATGGACGTTTACCTTATATATATATATATATATATATATATATATATATATATATATATATATATATATATATATATATATATATATATATTAATTATCTTGACTTGCCTTTGTAAATGCCGCCTGGTTGGACATTTTGTTTTTTTTTTTCAGTTTAACTCTTTATGGCGAGTGAGCGGGTGAGCGGGATTGAGACCATACGAAGAAAACAATTAAAAAATAGTGGTATATCTCTATTTCTAACTTATAAAAACTGCAGGATATATTTTTGACAAGCGAGTGACAATGGCAAAGGACGAGATGACAGAGGTATGCGGAGACCGTAGAGTTTGGCTATGTTCTTTTTGGCTACCCTGCTAGGGATGAGAATGTAGCTTAAAAAAAGCATGTTTTGACCAGAGAGGGATGGTAATCGACGCATTTATATAATTCGCTGTGCATCCCGCACGAAGCAGTGTAGGCAGAGGGAACCCGGGAACCTAGTGTTAAGACACTTCCGTTACCCACTTTCCGCCGAATTTGAGACATTGCGTGTTGAGTGGCGGAACTCAACGCCGCGCCACGCCTTATTACCAGAGCGAAGAAATGAAACATTAAATATTTAAATTGAAAATATTAAATATTTTATTTCCTCGAGTGGGGATCGAACCCGGAACCTGTCGGTTACAGTCACACGCTAGTACCGCTGCGCCACGACAGGCCTCTTTATATTATTCGCATATTAATAATATACTAATTTGTGTCACAGTAGCATACAATGCTGCCACTGTTCCCTCTGTGTACTCTGCCAAGTGTGAGATACGGCGTGAAGTTGAAAAAACGAAAAAAATATATAAATTTAGAGTTTTGTCTAATAGATCATTTAAGGTCCGTGAATACTCGCGTCTCAATTAGGAAATGCTGTATACAATACATATACATTAATTATATGATTACATCAGATTTGCTCATATTAAGTCAAAGATCATTTGTCAACGTCTTATTACGATATGAATGGTTTTTACATGGGCATAATTGAAAAAAAATCTTACTTTGTTGGTTTGTTTTCTAGCATCACTTGTTGATGGTGTTTAACACCGCATTCTTCTTACTACCAGAGCGATGAAAGTAACTCGTAACCTGTAGTGGAGATCAAGCCCACCACCCTCACGTCAACAGTCGCACGTGGTGACCTTGTTATTCATGCTACTAAAATATTTTATGTTTGTTCATCAATATATATATATATATATATATATATATATATATATATATATATATATATATATATATATATATATATATATATATATATATATATATATATATATATATATATATATATATATACATATAGTGGCGAAACTCAACTCCGAACTGTACAGAAATAAATCTAGAAAGAACGCCAAATATTCAGCAGTATGATGTAAAAATCAATAGCAAATTGAGTCTAATTAGGATTTGTAAATAATAGCTCAAATTTTGAGTACTTCATATACTAGGGGTGAAAAACAAATGCTCGGGGGAACTGAATACCGTCCTAATTAGTGAAGTAAGCGGGAGATTTACTTGGGGCAAAAATTTCTATACTTAACAAATATATTATATATACTTTAAGTTCTGAGGTGTGTTGTCACAAGCGTTTGACTGTCATAACGACGGTTGTGGATTCAGTTTCGATCTGGTAATAAGGCAAAAAAAAACGATTAGAGTTCTGCCACTCAACCCATAATGTCTCTGGAAGTCAGTGGAAAATGGAGAGTTAAAGTATGATAATGGAAGTGGAGTGCCTTATACTAGGTTCATCAGTTCTCTACTGTCTATTCTGCTATGCGTATATAGCGTTAAGCTGAGTGACAAAAAAAAATAGCTATGGTTTTTTCTGTCTGGACTGGATTTGACTGTAAAAATATTTATGGTGAGATTCTATCCTAATTTTGGTACTCCATACTTTCCAACCATTCAAATATGAATTTGAATTTGAATATTTTAAATTTATGCAATACAGAAGAATGGATTGTTATAACATAATGCCTAACCTGTTACACGAGTAAAACTGTCAATCTGCTTATATTTACCACGTGTATAGACGAAAATTGAATAAATTAAGGAAAATGAATCCCGCACAAGGCAGGGTAGGCAGAGGGAGCCTGAGGGAACCTAGTATTAAGACACTCCGCTCCACTTCCGTTCCCCACTTTCCGCCGAATTTGAGGCATTGCGTGTTGAGTGTGTACTATTTCAAATAAAAATATAATTTCGAATTATGAATGGAAATATTGTTCAATGGAAGGTCAAGACCTTAACTTATACATTTATTTTTAGCTTCGCTCTGTTTACCACATATAGCAGGCAGAGACACTCCACTTTGATTATATCACTCAACAGAAAGAACTCAACAAAGTATCCATTTTTTATTTTCTTCAGTGAGAATCAAACTGACCTAAGCATATATTACTAAACGAAATTGAATTCAAAACCAAGAAAATACCATATCGCCAGGGAAAAAAATACTCATTTTCCATAAAATTCTCATCCACAACCACAAAAGGTCTTTGTCTCAAGATAAAAATATTCTCAATAGCACTTGAGAGTCTAAGTTTTAATCGTAAATGTAATACCTAGTATAGTATAGCGGGTCTATGTTTGATGACACTTCACGGCCCTCCCCTCTTCGGGAATCGCCACTCGATCACGTTCCAGACATGTCGATAATTTATTAATATTTTTTTTTCTTGAAAATGTAGATTTATTTAAAAGCCTGTCATGAGGCTCAATCCTCGCTTAAGGAAATAAAATATTTTAACAAGACAGAGAACTGCGCCGAGTTCTGATACACGCGTTATTAAAATTCAGCGGTACGTGGGAATGGGAATTGTCTTAAAGGGAACAGAATGTCGAGATTCTAGGTTCCAGGTTCCAAGGTTCCCTCTGCCTTGGAATATAACGTAAAGCTGAGAAACAAATATAGATTTACTCACTCCACATTGTTTGATTTTGGCAGAGTTTTATCAGCATTCGAGTCATTGCATTGGTACGGAACTCAGCATCGATTTTTGCTACAGCGTAGAAAATATATTCTAATTCATATATGAGACCAATTTTGAATTCAAGCCGCAGTCATTATAAAAAGATACATTATATATTGAGGCCTGTCGTGGCGCAGCGGCACCAGCGTGTGTCTGTAACCGACAGGTTCTGGGTCCGATCTCCAGTTGAATGAAATATTTATTATTTGCAATTTAAATATTTGATGTTTCATTTCTTCGCTCTAGTAATAAGGCAAAGCGCGGCGTTGAGTTCCGCCACTCAACACGCAATGCCTCAAATTCAGCGGAAAGTGGGAAACGGAAATGGCACGGAGTGCCTTTACACTAGGTTCCCGGGTTCCCTCTGCCTATCTTGCCTTGTGCGGGATACAGCGTGAAGCTAAAAAAAAATTATATATAACACCAAATACACACTACATTACAATCACAATAATATTAAATATACTACAATAGCTTCACGCTGTATCCCGTACATGGTAGGGAACATAGAGGGAACATAGGAACCTATTGTTAAAAGAATCAGTTCCGTACTTCACTTTCCGCCGAAATTGACTCAACAGAGTGGCGGAACTCAACGCCACGCTTTACCTTTACTACAATAGTATTTATATATAATTAAATGCGTCCGTATATCACGACTTGGCTTTTGTCTGACCCTAAAAGGGCCGTTTCCGTCAGGATTATATCCGAGCGGAAGTCAAACAAAAGACTAATGAAAGTGAATTTAAATATATATATGTGCATTATAATTATTTTGCGACCATCTGGTATAGAAACAATATGCTGTTAAACCGGAAGTCATATATAGAATTTCTTTATGAGGTAAATAATTAGGGGACAGGATGATGTATGTCACATAATTTAATTAATATATTGAACATGTTGGGGCTTGGTTTTTTGACATGACAGGTTGTGGGTTTCAATTAATATCGGTGAAATGAAATATTTATTATTTGCGTTTTCTCGCTCGTATAATGAGTATAAGCGCTGTGTTGAGCATCGCCACTTGATGCCTTCAGAATTTGGTCGAAACTATGGGACAAAAGTGTCTTAAAGGAAACAGAGTAGTTACTCTGTTTAGCACTAGGTTCCTAAGTTACCTCTGCCTACCCCTATATGTAATATATTTAAATGAAATGTCAATTTCATTTCTTCTTAAGACAAAGTACGGCGTTGAGCACCGCCATTCAAAACGCAATGCTTCAAATACGGCGAAAAGTCAGGAACGCAACGGAGTATCCTAACACTAGGTTCCCAAGGTTACTCAGCCCACGTTGCCATTTGCGGGACACAGCGCGAAGTTGAAACAAAACAATCTAAAGTAGAAGGGGGATCGAGTCTTAGAGGCACAATGCCTCACTATTAACTTGACGGTTCTGGTTTCGATTCCCACTCCCAAATTAATTGTCATTATTTTCGCTCCAGAAAAGAGAGAAAACGCAGCGTTGAGCTCTGCAATTAACACAGTGTCGATTCCGATAAAAGTCCTGCTAAAATCAATATCAAAATGATACAGTGTGGAGAGAGTAAATTTATTTCTGAAGTGCTATATCCCGAGCCTAAGGAAACCTGGGAACCTAGAATGATGACACTCCGTTCCCATTAAGACAATTCCATTTTCCACTCTCCACTGAATTTGTCTGAAATATTGGTCCAAAAGTAGGGTGTCTTAACACTAGATTTCCTCTAGATATCCGGATAAATACGGGACTCAGCGTAAAGCTAAAAAGAACAATGTAAAGAAATTAGAATTTTAAATCAAAAATGTAGAGTCTAGTATTATATAAAACTCAATTACTATTGCATATACTATTCATCACTGACAGTGCAATTTGTAATAGCGCATCAATCCACCTGCGGACAGACAACCGTTCTATATAACCTCGTCTGAGAGGTGAAGAGACCCAACTGACATTTTATAAATATACATATATTATTTTAACAAAAAAACTTTTTTGGCACTTCACAGTGTATCTCGCCTATAGCAGAATAGGCAGAAAACATTGTGTATCGAAAAAATCTCATTATAATTAATTTCTGATTTTGAAATTGTAGAGTTCTCTAGAACCATACTATATTTTTTACATGTTTAAACAAAATACATTATATTTTTATTGAAAATTTAAATATGTGGGTTAAATCTCTTTATAAACGAACATATATGTCTATATATATATATATATATATATATATATATATATATATATATATATATATATATATATATATATATATATATATATATATATATATATATATATATATATATTTATATACAGAT
>DWMZ01004446.1:0-11718 GCA_018249855.1 Eueides tales michaeli
TTTGTTTGTTAAAAATTTTATAAGGTCGCTGGCTTTCATTATAGTATGGTAATCACAAAATATCACTATATAACTAATCTTAATTTACTGGGTATTCAATTATGTTTGTTCGATATAAATGTAACTTTACAAGCATAACTTATATTCTAATTTATTATCCAATACTCTATCTATAATTTATTAATTTGGTTGTACTTTTTTCAGCAAAACTATTCATTACGTATGAACGATTTCAATTTATATAACTCGTATTTATTATTTTCAATAAAAGGTTGTAATAGAATATTTAAAGTACAAGTGTAATAACATTTGAGACACAAAATAAGCACAGCGTGTACCAATAATTAATAAAGTTATTTGGTCATACTTCTATTGTATATTAATATGAGCTTCGATACCTCGCAACAGCAACGCAAAGCTTTCAATGACATTAAAAGTGAAATTTCGTACGTAACGTAATATATAAATTGTCTATAATGTACAAACCTATATGTCAGAAACAGTTAACCATTTCTCATGATAACTAGAACAATAGTGGATTGAATACATTTTGTATTTAGATTTAAATTATTTTTCAAAATCAAACTGTGAAATAAGAATTTATACTGTTAATTATTACAAGATTGTCAATTCGAATAGAACAAGAATTCCGAATATTAAAGTATATTAAAGTACTGAGTGACTTACATTCATTTGATTTTCCAACTTCCGGAATTAGACCGCACGTTTAAAAAAAACATTTTAAACATAATATGTCAACATATTAGTTTAACATTGGAATCGCAAGTCGAAGCCTAAGCGTTTACAAGTTTAATCAAATACTTCAATAGAACCATTACCTATTACCATGTCACAGAATAATATACAATTTTATATATCGTAATTAAACAAGTCCTCGTATATAATGGATAATTCAGTAAATGGTCCACACAAATAATACAAGAAATATTCACAGAAGATTTATTAACAAAACAACTTTTTAAATTGAACATTCGATTTTAGTGATGGAAGCTACCTGCCACTACTTACTTGTAACATAACGAGTCACGGTCTCTTTGAACTCGCAGTCGTGTTGGCGTCTCCGTTAGTTTCTTTGAAAGTTTATTGAGCGCTGCATTTTGTGTGTATATGAAAGCGCTGCTTCCTAACTCCTAGGGATTTAGTTTATCAAAGACGTGCTTTGCTTTGAAGCAACTTCACAGCGAATAAATGTTGTACTTCTCTAAAATTGCACTTTAAAAAATGTTAAGTCTATGAATTGTTCATACTTTAAATATCTATCCATTTATTACTTACAATTATTATTTATCTTATGATTATATCTATATGTAGTCTATTTTAGGATTGTGTATTACATTCCGTACACAGTAGGGTAGGCAGAAAGAACTTAAGGACATAGTGTAATACTCGTATACTCCGTTAAGACACTTCCGTGGCATTGCGTGTTGACTGGCGATATTCAACGCTGAGTTTAAGTCGATATCAGAGCAAGTAATTGAGACGAAACAATATCCATTTAATTTTAATTGAATTGCTTTATAATAATTAAATTAGTAATATTAAAATTGATATATCGAGTAATATTGTTTTAGCAATGTCGCCATATATTAATTTTGAAATTAATTCACACGTCATAGACGACACGTTAATTCAGAGGTATAATAGTATGTACAAATAAATGTCGAATATCGTGAGCAATGTGCTATTGAAATTTTGTTAAATAGAGTTTCTATTTTTGCAGTCGACGCAGTCAACATTTCAGCAGTCAGTATTTTTAGTATAAATAGCAATGTTCGTTCGACATTAGTAATAAATACCTTATACACTTATCTACATTTTATATCGTTATTACATAAATACATAAACACTAGGTTCCCGGGTTAGGCAGCTTAGGGTAGGCAGCTACCCTGCCTCTAGCGGGATACAGCGTGAAGCTAAAAAAAAAATAAAATTATAAAAAATCATGCAACGTATGTGTAGGTATAGAAACTATAGTAAATCGAGATAAAATTTGAAATCTGTTGCTGTAACATACGAGTACATTTGTTACAATCAAGCTGCGAGCCGAGCCGAGTGACGGACGTTTTGTGTACAAAATATATATATATTGTTAACACCGCCATTATTTTACTAACTATATTATTATAACTATGAACGTCAGTTAATACCCCGAGACAATGCCCTCTTAAGTATCATGGAAATGCATAAAATTTAAACAGCTGAATAAAACAGATTAAGAGACAAAGAGTCGTTAGCCGAATCGATATTTCCATTACCTGCGGTAAGGATTTGCTAAGCGAAGCATTCAAAATTCCATCTGCAAAAAATTGTGTGTATAAATTGTATGTATAAATTGTATATAAAAACTGTATATATGCTTACTTGAATAATATATAATAAATTATTTGTTTAATCTTTCTGTCAAGTGGTACCGCAATACAAATTGAGGCCTGTCGTAGTGCAGAGGCACAAGCGTATGTAAACACGACTGGCTGAAGGCTCGAGGAAACCTGACTACTTAACATCAGGTGACCCGCACGCTCGTTTGCCATTTCTCTTCAAGATTTAGCAATTTAGTATTATTATGTAAATCGCCTCTTTTACCTACCTGTAACCTAAATGTAATTTTTAATGAAACATCATTCGCTATTTTCATAGCAGAAATTTGATTTACACAGGCTTTTTTATTTAATATTGAAGTAGAAATTAAGCTTTGAAACCGTAACTATTGAAAAGATGTAGATGATTCACAAGAGATTAATCAGATTACACTAAACTGAAGTAAGCGATTTTTTTTGCGAAATTACTCCAAGCACCTTGCAGAAAAAGCTTTTAATAAGATAAGAAGATGAAACTAACAAAACAGAGGTTCAAAGGTTAATAATTTATTTCATTTATCAATTTATTTAATAAATGCACCATTATCTCATTCACTAAGAAAAAGACAAAAGAGTATTTGACAGTAAAAGCCGCAGCTATCGCTTGTTAGATTACGTTGGTTAACCTCAATAATCTCAGTAGTACCATAAGAGGAGGAAGTTTGCAAGTTTTACAGTCGACTTTCCCTGCAATTTCTGACGGCCCATAATCATCTTTGTTAAGTAACTGAATTTGTTTGTAGTCAATATATTTCAAGTATCAATAACTATTTCCGCCGCTCATCTCACCATGCCTAACAAAGTGAATAACGGAACTGTTCTAATAAAAACAAAGTATTTTTACTACTTTTGAAATGTTATTCCACACTTAGGAAAGAAAAATTTAGTATTTTAAAATCAAAGTATCTTAGCTCTAGGTTCTCAGGTTCCCTCTACTTACCCTGCTACATATATGCGGGATACATATATGTAGCAAGTATGAAACATAGTATTCACAATTATAGAGTTTAGAAATTTTCTCCCTGTGACAAGCTATATAATATTCATTCTTGTTTGTCTTTCGTGAAGGCTTGAGACAGCGCAGCGATAGAAGAATTTTATTAAAATCAGAACAGTGGCGTGGATCGGTCACCATATGTATAAAAAGTGTACGAGCAAATTTTAGCGAATTTTAATTCACGTAAAAATCCTACAAATTGAATTCCTAAACTTTAGGCTAGCTCTCATGTTTTTCAAAAACAAACATTTACCACAATGGCCGTCGGTTTTTATTTATTTTATTTTATTGTACAAATGAGACCTTCAGACTCTGTGGTTTCGATATATTTTTTATAATCTCTATCTATAAGATGTTGACATGTTTCTCTAAGTGTTTTTAAATCAATTTCATCAAGAGGACTACCGTACCTTTTAAATAGTAATCTGTATTTGTTTTTTCTTTTAAATGTTTTTCTAGGTTATATGAGTACCAAATCGGATATTTATTATTATCATTTTTAATACGTTTTTTAATTACATATTTTTCTATTATACTGTTTATTTTAGAAAAGCTGACCATATCATCTATATCATAACAACTATTAAAAAGTATTTCCCAGTTCAAATTTTGAATTTCATCATTTAAGATTTTATAATCTGTATTCTCGAAATTAAATTTGGTAATTGTACTTGGTTTTGAAAATAATTTCACTGAGTTTAGATTTAATAAAAAATCTAACAGAGGGTGATATTTATCTATTGGATAAACATGAGTATCACTATAGCTAACCGTAATATTCACAACACTAGTCAAAATTAAATCTAATGTTTTACCATAAATGTTATCAACAACATTACATTGTGAAAAAAATTGTAAGTAACATAAAATCTTTTATTAAATAATCAACTGATGAATTAGTGTTACACGTTGTACATTTTGATAGTACTTTGCTGTCCAAAACCCAATAAAGTGATGATATGTTAAAATCACCAGTTACTAACGTTGCACATACGTTGTTTAAGGGCTGATGGTATATTTAATGCAGATATGGAAATTGTAGTTGAACCAATTAATAAATTGACCCATAAATCCTCGTGGATAGTTTCCCAAGCAATCATTCTATAGCTTTTTATTTTATTTGAGACTGCTATAAGAATACCTCCACCATCAAATTTAGTAGAACTAGTAGATTCTCTATCACGTCTATATACAACAAAACTATTATCTATAAATTCTTTAGAATTAATATTACCATTAAGCCACGTTTCATAGTTATCATTAAGTTTAGAGCGGTAGGTTTCATTTACTATTGTTCTAATACCCCTTACATTCTGGTACAAAATTCTCAATTCACTAAGCATCAAGAAAAATATTTAACAATAAAATGCTTACAAAAACAAAACAGTTCAGAAAAGCTAATAACATTGGCAGTCTTTCTAACAAATATATTATCAATACGCGACCAAATGAAACGAAATTGTTTTTGCCGCAAAAATATCTTTTGATACCGAAGTTAAATTTTCTGATATCAAAACAGGTGTTTTTCCCCTGACATTCCTAGATGCGACGTATTTAACTTATTATTAGTGTTATTTTTATTATGATTAATGACACCAGCCATAAATCAATCGCGAATAAGGGACTTTGAAAATTTAACTTACCCAGTGCAAGAGCGAGATAAGTTTTTATTTTGTTTAGCGACTCTTGTACATTTAATTTTGAAGATAGTATTCTCTTCAGTAATATCTATGTTTAATTTATTTACTATTAAACTTTAATAATTGGTTCGACAGTTTTGACAATATTTTCAGTTTTAAATTCAGGCACACAGTGTAATTCTAAATTAGTCGCTCTCGCTTCTTTCTTCAAACTATTCACTGCACTGCTGTGATAATTAATAATATTTCTTAATTCACTATTTTCCTTTTTCAAGTTTACGTTTAAGTTTAGTTTACTGCGAACTTACTTAAGCTTCGTCAGAAATACTCATTGACGCAAGATGTGCTTGCTCACTTGGTTTGTTTAATTGAATATATCTTACACATATTATGGATGTGTCTTATGAATTCCGTACGAAATATTCAATTTGTATTTTTGCGAATTTTCGAGTGGAATAGAAATAGAGAAAGTCTAAATTTTAAGTTATTACTCGGAAACATATTCTATATTCATGGGACCTTCTTGTCACAGCCCTAATAGAGTGTTTGATTAACGATCCGTATTAATTACGAACACAATCCCCGTAACGAGCCGGAGGAACGACGGAAGAAATATAATCGTCTTAGAAATATTCCTTATTAATGTCAATCATTCACGACTAAAATATTTGCATCAATAGCATTCTCACTAATAACACTATATATTCTCACTAATAAAATAAGTAACTGATCCGCACTTTCTGTTCGGTTCGTCACTTTTGAATTTGATTACAACCCGGATTCAGTTGCGGCTTACAAGACTGTGCTTTGTCTCGTTACCAGACCGTTAAAATTAAATATATCATCAATATTACACACACACACACACACACACACACCCACACACACACACACACACACACACACACACACACACACACAGCCTGTCCACATCTATAACTAGGCAGGCAGTCTACGTTTGATTTTACAGATTTCAATACTTGATTTACAACCATAGTGATCCACCGAAACTATAAGACATACGAGTATATTCCAGGCATTTTCCATTGATATAAAAAAAATAATATCTGGACTATCTGATATACAACGACAATAATTTAGCAAAATATAATTGCAAATTAATAAAATATTTATTTATAAAATTTTTTTAAGAAAAATTATGACATTCAGAAAGAAGTGACGCTGCTTTATCTCGCACATAGCAGGTTAGGCAAAGGGAACCTATAAACCTATTATTAACTGCCCTCAGTTCCCAATAAAACATTTCATCCATTATTTGTTATACTTGTTTGTATACAAGTATTGACTGACAAAATAACAAAATGGTAGACAACAAAAAAATAATTTATTTGTATATTAACATCAAAGAACACACGCAGTATGCACCGTAGCGTGTACTGATATCTATAACTCTAACTAGTACTACTTCATAATCTGGGATTAGCCCTCAACGCTTAAAGCGTTTCAAATACTCGTATATTTGAACACAAATTCCTATAATGTACGACATTCTGCATTTCAATTTCACTTCAGGTTTTAAAATGTTAACAATTACAAGTATTTTGTAAGTTCGGTTTTGTTTATGTAAATGAATTTACTCACTCTCATTAGACAAAAAAACATATAAAAATATAAAATATAAATATTTAAATTAGTATAAATAGACCGAAGCACTATTGTGGCTAGAGAACGTGACGGTTATGGCTTTGATTTATGGATACTCACTTAGGAGGACGAACTATTAATTAATATAATTATATATTATATTTTTGTGAATTGTAATTATCTCTGGTACCTACGTACAAGTTTATAATATAACACATCGGTAGAGGAGACGTTTCTGTACATTGAAAATATAAAAAAATATATCATGCAGAGTATTAAAAGATACCTAAAACAATTAATTTCCAGCATTTTTAAATATTTTGTCTCGTTGTTGTATTATTCTTCTATACAATTTAACGCTTCTTACTGCATTGCAGGTTAGGCATGGGAAACATAGTGTCGAATGACAATTTGTTCTCTCCGCTAACCACTATCAGGTGTTAAGTGGCGGACCTCATGCTTTGTCGTACTGGAGCGAAAAAGTAAAAATAATTTGAAGAAAAATAATAATGAAATCGGATGAACTCTCAAAGAAACTCTTAGATCGAGTATATTAAGTATTAACCATGATAAGCCCACGTTGCAGTAGTCCGTGCTTTTGGAAAGACTAGGTAACTGAGTAGTATGGAACTCAATTTTAATGAAAATATGCGACGCTGTCACCATGTACTGCTAACCATTTAAAATGTACAGCTAATACTGTACACCTGACACCTATTCGTTGAATTGTATATACATACCTCGTATGTATATAAAATTCAACAAGCGTTGTATCAGTTTGTGAACTGAGTGAGTTGGACTTCGGACCCTGTCATCCAAATTAGGACGGGAACTCTCCTATTGATTAAATCACGTTAATGTTTTGCTGTTGTATCGATAATTTACAATTTAACTCTTTGTTTTGAAACAAAGAAATTTATAAAAAGACATTTATTTTTTTATGTCCATGCGCTTTTTTTTTAAATTAAATATATCACTTTATATCATCACGCATTGTTTGATGCGGTATATGTAAAACGAACCTTATTATTCTTATCATTTTTCAGTTTTCATTCAACCGGATAAATCCATAATACGTTACTGTTCTTTTTTCCTTTTTTTTGTATTAAGTTACAAATAAAAATTAGTTAAAATTTCGAACATAATCAAGAGATTATTATAATAATATTTTGCTACTATTATAAGAATTTGATAAAAAATCAAGTAAAATTTAAATACATATTACAGTTCTCCTTTGAAATGCATTTGTCTGTGTCTTTTGTATACTACATTTAAGTACCTATATTTTTTTAGCATTTTCCTTACTTAAATTTGTACTCTTGAATAGCGAAGCCATTCCTGTAGATCCACGGCTACCATACTTTTAAGATATTCCTCGGTATCATCATTGACTCCAAACTACAGTGGGGACCTCACATTAATGAATTGGCGAATAAACTGAGCTCCGCGGCGTTCGCCGTTAAAAAAAATCAGATAATTATCGACATGAAAATGGCTCGTCTCGCTTACTTTAGCTACTTTCATAGTAGTATAGGTATCGTACGGCATTTTGAGGTAATGTAGCCGGTATTAAATTATTAGAATAAATTGTCACGTACAGCGAAATTGTAAATATAATTAAATAACCAAGCTGTATTATTCAATATAGAGAAAAAAGGAACAAAAATATCAAAGTTAATGAAACAAAAAAAACAAAAATTTCAAGTCATTATCAGATTATTCAATAATTCAATAAAATGATCACAAACTGAACTTATCTCAGAGCTATGACAATGCAAGGATCATTATTCAATCGCACCACACTCGAGGATCGGTATTCATATTATTATTCATGCCCCAGTCGTCTGATAATAGCTCTCAGATTCACTAAGGATGTTTACACAAGCATTTAGTTGACGATATTAAATATATTTAAGTATAACGTTTAAAAGTAAGTTTATGTAAATGTAATAGTTATTGTGTATATAACAATTATAATTTTATATTTATAAGTTCCAAATTAGAATAAGGCGATAACATAATTAAAGTGTTATGGCCGTCATGGTGCAGTGGCACAACGTGTGAGTGTAAACGTGACGATATGGCGATAATAATTATAAGAAATTACTCACAGAGCACGAAACACATAGTAAGCAATGAAAACATAGTGAACAATCACACTGCTCTTTACTTTATGTCCGTTGTGAAGATTATTTTAAATTTTATTTTGTAGAAAAACATAATCACAATATTTTTAGCTATAGTGCAAATCCATATTATATTACTATCTTGCTTACTTTGTGCTCTGTGAGTAAATGTTCATAAAAAAATGTTAGTAAAATGTATTTATAATATTCAAAAAAAATATTCGTAAAACATTAATGAAACGAGAAAATGAGACATAATTAAAACATAAAAGCAATGAACTTTGAAAAGAACGCGGGCCATAAATCTAAGTTTTAATTGAAGTACCTCGTTAAATGCTTTGGAGGTTAAAAAATAAACTTTTAAAAGAGAAAATACCAAATGCTATACAGAGCGTATTTTCTTTTTATTTCCAACACTAAAATTATGTGTACATTTGAACGCTGCAATTGAAAATGGTTATAGAATTGATAAGGAAACTTTATTTTGAGAATGATTATAATATAACGAGGTAGGTCCGATCATTTTAAATATTTAAAGTTTTGAACATGTATTTAATGTGTTAAAATATGTGGCTAGTGCGGAACGGAACGGACTATCTTAAAACTAGACTCCCAAGTTCCCACTGCCTAGCCTGCCTTATGCGATATAGACCGTAAAGCTGAGAAAGAAAAAGATTATGTGTTAGAAATAACATTATTTATTATAATAATTTTGCAGTAATTACTAAATTTAATTACTTTACAATTGGTTATAATCAACATAACGCAAAGTAAGTGATTAGAGTGACGAACTGTATAAACTGTAAAAGTCATACACATATTGAAGTATAATGAGTCTATTTTAGTGCAAATTTCAGTAAGTTTTGCACCGGGCAGGCAAGTCATGCTGGGATGGAATCGTAGTAAACGAGTTGCCGCAATTTCTAACTGAAATACAATGCTTCTGTACTTATACTATATTATTAATGCAAGTTTATTCCTAGAAATAAACTTGCATTAGTTTCAGTTATGTTAAACGTTTCTTTTTTTTTCTATGGATAAGACACGGCAAACGAGCGTACGGGTCACCTGATGGTAAGTGATCACCGCCGCCCACGGCCCCGTGTAGCACCAGAGGTGCTACAGGAGCGTTGCCGGTCTGTAAGGTGGATGGGCGCAGGGGCCCGGCATTACCCAATGCGAAACGCAGTGACCAAGGTTACTACTTAACGCCGGTTTTAAATGCCTGGAGTGGTAACAATCCGGTTGAGTCTGCCCATGCGTGTTGCCATTGCTGACAACGTGACTCTTCCACTCGTACTTTAGTCGCCTCTTACGACACCAACAGTACCAGGGTGATTCTATTCTAAGCCGGGATCACACGGCAAAAACTTTTCATTACTATATCAAAGTTTGTCAATGCTAAAAGCAAAAAGAAAGTGACAGTTTCTTCTTTTGCCACTCAACATGAACTATCCCCTATTTTATCAATAAAATTAAAGAACAACTAAAGCTTTTTGCAGGAATCTGTAATTTTATATTAATTAATCTAGATTAAAATTCGTTCAGTTTTTAAATGTTGATTGAAGTGTTATCCTAACGGCAATGATGAAAAAAGGCACTAAAAATTTGTGGCAGTAAATAATACCTATTATTTATTGTTAAATTATAAAGTATAAAATCAGGTCTTTAAATATCTCTGGGGCAAATTTAAACAAGAAAATATTCCACAGGATTCTATCACAATATTACAGACGTATAGTGCTAAAGAATTACACCGAAAAACACTTTAATAAGTTCAGAAAAAAAATCTTAATTATGAAATAAACAATTTACATACATATATTTTTACAATTGTCGTATAATTGTTATGTTATGTATGTATAATGCTGTATATTTATGTCGAAGTATTATTATCCTCTGGTCACGTAAAAATATTTAAAAAGAAACTTACATTAAAGAAATTTACATTGAAAGTTTCATCTTCAATAAATGATATATAAATCCTTGCTGCTCTATTCTCTACTGGTTAATTAATGAATTTAGATTAAGTTACTCGTGTTCTTTA
Organism: Eueides tales michaeli; assembly: GCA_018249855.1. Taxonomy (NCBI): domain Eukaryota; kingdom Metazoa; phylum Arthropoda; class Insecta; order Lepidoptera; family Nymphalidae; genus Eueides; species Eueides tales. The sequence goes on from DWMZ01004446.1 coordinate 10,794, forward strand.
GTAACTTTGCACTCAGCTGCTACGTGAACAAAGTTTACTGTTATAAAGAGACATTACGAAGAACAATTCCCTAAGGATTCATTTTAGATAAGTTTTTAATTCGTCGTATTTTTTAAGAATTTCGTTCATTAAAAAGCAAAGAAGTAAATATTATAAGATCACTTTTTGTCCATCCGTCTGCGTACTAAAATAACTTATCTCGAGATCACGTGGGAATATCGAGCAGAAATTAGTATTCAATATTCAGATCTACGCTCACTTAGGGCGCCGCATAAAAAAATAAGCTTTTAAAGCAACACAATCAAAAGAGGAAGATTTATCATGGTTTTTACTCAGTTTTGTGTCAATTTCATCGTGTTATTATTATCAAAAATCTATAGTACCTTGTTGATAACGCGATGGACTTGATCCCGTACATACGGTTATGAAGTTTGGTACGTGGTGAAGCCATCGATAAGCGAGTCCTAAACACGTTTGGCTGGTATTTAATTTGTTTTATAATAACTGACAGATTTAAATATGAACCTTTTATAAAATAGATAATAAAATTCAATATAGGATCGTTTAGAGCATCGGCGGCACATATCTGACTACGAGTGTAAAAGTCACCTGTGTGAAGGAATTCTTACTAAAATGAATAAATTATTTAGATTTCCTTGCTATATATACAACATATTCCTGCATTCACATGCAACCAGAAAATAAGCAAAAAGTAGAAAATTCTGTGTCTTAACACAAGATGCCTTTGCTATTCTCTCTTGTACGCGGAATACTTAAAAAATAACAAGAAATTTATATATCTCTATTATATATATATATATATATATATATATATATATATATATATATATATATATATATATATATATATATATATATATATATATATATATATATATATATATATATATATATATATATATAT
>DWMZ01004447.1:0-11717 GCA_018249855.1 Eueides tales michaeli
CTGACTTTGATACAAGCCCATTCTTGACATCGGAGATGTGTTCCTTCACCCTAACACCGATGCTTCTCTTTGTTTGACCTATATATGATAAACCACAGTCACAGTCAAGTTTGTATACACCTGCACATTGTAAAGGAAAATTACTTTTCACTGATCTCAAGAATTGGCTCACTTTCTTGTTAGGCTTAAATATAGTCTTTATAGAAGCTCTTTTTAAGATGTTGCCTATCCTGTCTGTAACCCCCTTCACATATGGTAAAAGTGCGGGCTGCCTCTAAACTGTGGGTGGCTTGTTGGTCTTCTGACAGCGCTGGCAGCCTGTCGAAGCTCGTCCCCTAGATGTTCAGCGTCGCAGAGGTGGTGGGCTCTCTGAAACAAAGATTTGCCAACGGTAGATAACTGCGTAGGGTGATGATGAGATTCACCATTGAGGTATCTATTGGTGTGCGTGGGTTTCCTATATACTGTGTGGCCTATTGTGCCTCTTATAAAGTGTTTGCAGCCTTGGCGACCAAAGTATGGAACCATAGCTTCATCAATGCTGTGATTCTCAAAGTGCGGACAATGCTCAAGAAACTTTGCTGCTAAAAGTTTCAGCAAAGGACGCACTTTTGCGAATTTGTCCGATGCATCTAAATTCATATTGTCAGCAACATGAATGTTGTAATAAATTATGGAAAATCTATCTCTAGAACTGCAACTTCTTCCTTGTATCAGGAGCGTTCTCCAATACATTCTTCTATTACTCACTTGACAGTAGCCACTCACCAACACAACACCAAACATTTTATCTCCTCAATTTTGACGGCAGTAAGAAGAAGTTTTCTTGATAAATACCTATTTGTTTCATTAGTAATCAGCTCAAATATGTCTTCAGAAAAGAACAAATAAAACCATTCCACAGGACTCCTTTCAATAGGAATATGATAAAGTGGTTGCCAGGCTTAGATTGAAATTTTTTTTTCTCTAATTATACTTCTTGATGCGCTGTTGCAAGGGTTTATTACATTCACGATGACCTTCTCACTCTTCTGATGATGTAGAAGAAGCAAATTCTGCTGGTGCTCGAAGCAAACCTGCAGGCAAATTATTTATGTCAACGACATCTTAATTCTCCAAATCTTTATCAGTCTGTTCATCATTGGCGATTTCCGGTGGCAGCAAAAAAATATCAATACCTTGCCCCTCGAAGTAATTGTCATATTCCTCAAGAATCGAGGCAATATCTTAAAGCGACAATGGCCTAAAACGACAAAAATCTAAATAAATACAGTCTTAATATAATTAGCTTACGCATAGACCTACTGTACCATATACGGTACACATAATTGAGGTTTGAACATACCTAAGAAAAATCATCTTTATGATTTTTTTTTCTTGTAATAGCATCTACTATATTCTTAACTTTACAATAATAGTGATATAACATAATTCATAATAAATAATGTGGAACTTACCTTTTTGAAGACATGTTAAATATTTTTTCCTTTTTTTAGTGTACATAATTTAAAATGGGCAGGAAAGTTTGCAATAGTAACTAAGGTTTGTTCGGGCTTTGGGGCGGCTCTAAGTGTGCAACTGATTGACCTCGGCCTTGTAGGATTGTGGGGATGGTATATTGGGATGGTACGTAGACAACATTTATTTGATATAAGTAGATTTTTTAATATCACGCGATAGTTGTAAATTCAATCTCCACTCAAGGGAATGATTATATTATCTAATTTGCTATAATTTTCAGACAGACAGACAGACAGAGTGTTGAGGGTTTAATCTCCACTCGAAAAAATTAAATACTAACTATTTTCAAAGAAAATATTTAATGTTTTCATTTTCTCGCTCTTCTAACAAGGTGGTGAACGGAAAGGAGTGTCTTAACATTAGGTTCCCAAATTCCCTCTGCCTACCCTGCATTATGCGGGATACAACGTGAAATTGGCTATTTATTTTTATTTTCCGCCTTTGGTACACACACTCAATTTGCCATATCTCTAAAATTAGTCGAAAACTATCTAGCCTATAGGTCAGGTAGTTAATATTGACAACAAACCTTAAATTACACATTTATGCTTTGTAAGTAAATTCAACATCAAGTGGCCATGAAAAAGCTTTTCTTCTTGGCGACCTCTTGATGTTAGGCGACCGCTTGAAGATACTATTATTTAAATATTTTAATGTTTTCGCTCCGATAATAACGCCAAGCATAGTGTTGAGTCCATCCACTCAACATGCAATGCCCAAATTCGCTTAATTTGGTAAAAATTTGGGGAACGAAATAATTTTAATAGGAACAGTTTTCTCTGACTTGCCTTTTGCCTTGAAAAAAAGTATATTTTTTTCTTTCTATAAGTTTTACTTTGAAATAAATAAGAATTTGTTTGAATCATCCATTCTCGGTGAGGGAATTATTTATTGTACAATATTATATGTTTTTTTTTTTATATCTAATTGAGCAAAAACTTTGGGCTTTGATCTGTGTAACTAAGCTGTATTGGTTGACAACCAGACTAGCAGTTTAAAAGCTCCTAGGATTTAGTCAAGATGAGGTGGCGATTTGAATTAGGCGGTTTTTACATTTTATTTTATTTAATTGTTTTTTTTTGTCTCTTTAATTTATTTTTCAGTTTTTTTGTATGATTAAATTAAGGCATCTAGTAAGCACATTAAAGAATCACAATAAACTATTACGGAATAATCGTTTGTCATGTGTAGCCCCAGCCAATGGAGGTTAATGCTTTAGCAGATATTATAGAGGACCAATATCTACCGGTCCACATGCTCCAAATAACCAGATCGTATCTTTCTTAAGCTGTAAAATATCGTTCCGTTCTCCCTATCAACGCCGTTAATGACAACTTGTGAAGGTGAAAAAAAAATAAAAAGACTTTTATTTTAAGTTTGTTTAATAGATATTGTGTGTCCACAATTATCATGTATAAGATTAAATACAGAAGAAAAACGCCTATCATGAATTTTAATTTATAACAAGGTTCATATATATCAATCAAGACGTTGCGTGTTGAGTGGTCAAACTTAAAGCAAAGAAATAAAACAATTTTCCTGCCATACAATGAAACCTCTAAATCGATATTTATGGCGGTCAACATGTGATAGACATGATTTAAATACAAGAAGCAAAAACAAGCTAATCCCTCCTAGTTTTTGTCTTCAAAAAGTTAGTAGGTCTTTTAAGGGACATGGTACACGTATGTATGTATAATAAAATTCCAAAAGTGATTTTAGACTTGCTACTTCAAGAACTTAAAGTGAAAGTTAAAAATGTATTGTTGGGCAAAGCATATTATTCAATTTAAGAATATTATCATGATAAAATGCTTGGGTTTAAATACTGTTGGTACACACTCAGGAAGCTAATTATGTCAATATATTTACTAATTTATATAAATAAAATATTTACTAATTAGCTAGTAAATATATTTACTAATTTATATTTTGAAAAGAGCAATTGTTAAGTTTCTTGTGAATTCTTCTCAGCACTCAGCAGACCCTTCCGAGTCGGTGTAGCTTCCTGTAGGACTGACACTATACACATTGCTAAGTAACTTGACAATTCAAAAGTGCTTGTAATGGCCTAATTGATTTTTATTGTGCTTTTTATATTTACAATACGTGGTACAGTATGTTATGTATCGCCTTTTGCCATTCAACAAATTGGGCTCAAAATTAGAAATGGAGTATCTCAACGTAAGTACGGAATCTCTTTGTGATAACCCTAATATTTTCAGGATACAACGTAAAACTTTAATATGCCTAGCACGTTCACCCATCAAATTGACGGTATACTAATATTTTTGATATCCCTAGAACAAAGTGTATAGTCTCTTTCTGAATAAAACAACACGTGGATTCACGCTGTATACTGCTCGTAGCAGAATAGACAGAGGATACTTAGTGTCAAGACTTCATTTCTCATTTTTCGCACAATTTTAAATCATTGCGTTCAGAGTTTGAACCTAACGCAACGGAGAAAAGAGTGATTTAGAATTATTTAACTTTACATTTATTGTAAAATATTTGAAAGCGTATTGTTAAAACCATTTTATAACATGCATACATTATTATATTCCAATTACATAGATTAAAAAAGGCGTGTCTAGGCGCAGGGATACAAGTGTGCAACTAGATTGGGTTCGATTCATACTCATAGTCGTAATATTTTTTTTTTATCTTCACGCTATTATTATTTATCCCGCACAAGGCTGAGTAGGCATAGGAAACTCGGGAACCTAGTGTTAGGACACTCCGTTCCACTTCCGTTCCCCACTTTCCGCCGAATTTGAGGCATTGCGTGTTGAATGGCGGAACTCAACGCCGCGTTTTACCAGAGCGTAGAAGTAATGCAATATTAAATATTTTAATTGAAAATATTAAATATTTCATTTCCTCGACTGGGGATCGAACCCAGAACCTATCGGTTACAGCCACAGCTTGTGCCGCTGCGCCACGACAGGCCTCACGACGACGACAAGAGCGTGATTCCTCGTTACGTTAACAAATTGGGTACAAATGGGGAACGGAAGTTACTTATTGGACTCCCAATTCCAGTACACTTGTGTGTTAATATTAGATTTTCAGTTACCATCACCCTATTTGTGAGATACAGTGTAAAGCTAAAAAAAAATAACAATAAACTTGAACTTCAGAAGCCACTCCATTTAAATCTTTCCAGTCCTATAATATCTTAGAGATGATAATGATGATGATGATTAAAATTGCTTGTATTGATGCTTCACATGTAATTCAGTAGATGGTTCATTGGCGATATTGAGAGTATTTATTTTGAAACATTATAAATAAAGTGAGTCAGTAGTGCGGGTTTATTTCCACTGACCAACAAATGTAAACGACAAAGACGGTATGCCAAATAATATATAATATGTTTTTACTATTTCTAAAGCGTTATTCGATACTAAGAAAGAAAAATACAAATATATAATAATAATTCTTGATTTTTTTATATTATTATTTATCCTCACTTCTGTAGCCCATTAGCCGTGTGATTCTGGCTTAGAATAGGATCACCCTGTTACTGATGGTGTCGTGGAAGAGTTACACTGTCAGCAATGGCTATACATATGGGCCGGCTCGACCGGATTATTACCACCCCCGGCATTTAAAACCGGCGTCAAGTAGTGGCTTTGGCCACTGATTTTCGCACTGGGTAATGCCGGGCCTCGGTGTCCATCCACCATAAAGGCCGGCAACGCTCCGTGGGCCGTGGGCGACGGTGATCACTTACCATCAGGTGACGCTGACGCTCGTTTGCTGTGTCTTTTCTATAAAAAAAGCATAATTCATGTAAGTAGAATTGTCAAGTCCAAATTAAATGTATGTACAAAGTTAGTAGATGTTTACGTAGTTCGCCTTTGTGACCGTTTGTATAAACTTGTACGAAAATTCTCAACTTAGAATAATCATTGCTAGTTTACTACTCATTTATAGTTATGTGGAGTTCCGCTACACTAATCGCAATAATCCAAATTCAGCAAAAAGTGTGAAAATGGGGAACGGAGTGTCTTGAGACAGAGTGCCCATGTTCTCGTACCGTACTTTATGCGGACTATAATGCTGGAAGCTGAAGAAAATCTATTTATAACTACAGAACTTTTCACCCTACAATAAATTGCTTTCTTTTACTAACGAAGGAAAATTACAATAATTTCTCAATGTGAATATCGAATCTACTCTTCTGAATTATTACTATTGTTAGTATTGTGTTAATATAAGAATTATAGTACTAACACATACCAAGATAATCCGAGATAATTTGAGACCCCAATGTAAAGACACCCTATTCTTATTAAAACGCCGCAGAATTCTGTTCGGTAGCCGAATTCCATGCCGTAAAACAGGGTAACCCGTTACCAGAGCCAGAAAATAAAAATATGATATATTTCTATATATGTCTATATGATATATTTCTTCATATGTCAACAGGGATGTATTGATACTTGTAACTGCATGCTTCGTCGATGGATACACTCCAGTCATAACCAGTTTACAGTCACATGTTTGTGCCAATGCGGATTAGGAATAATCTTTATTCAAATAGAATTTTGTATACAGTATCGATAAAAAAAAATAATTATTATATAAACTGATAGCTATCTTGCATGACATTCAAAAGATATTATTTCTTTTCTGTTTTTCCTTAAATATTGTTAAACATTTACCTGTTAGTATTGTTTTTACAATTACTAAATATTTACGTTGTATGTCGTGACGTAAGGACGGGAACAAGCTTGTGACTGCAAAGGCTACTCGAAGAAATTATATATTCAATATCCTCAAATAAAATATTTTATACTAAATTTACTAAATTTATGTTTATATTTCTATTTATGTTTATGTTTATATTTCTTCGCTCTGGTAACAAGGCAAAGCGCGGCGTTGAGTTCCACCACTCTTTCTTCTTCTTAACATTAGGTTCTCAAGTTCCCTGTTCCTATCCTGTTATGTATGAGATATAGCGTGAAGCTGAAAATAAAACCTTAACATTTTTAAGAGAAAAGAAATTTAAATAATAACTATTTTTTTTTGTTATGTACTTTATTCGATTAATTCTTTAAAAGTATATGTTTCATTTTCTCAGCGTAATTTTATATACCAAATTGGCTGTAGTTGTTTCGTATTTATAGTAGCCCTTCATGAGCAGATTTAATTCCAAGTTCGTAGACCTGAAAAAGTAATAGGCACATTAATATCAATATATAAGAGTAGTAAATTTTATATTTCTTGAATAACTCGAAATTTTTCAATTTTCGGTTAGCTCCAATCCAATTTTATTCACATTTATTTATATCCCGCTCATAGTAGAAGAGGTAGAGGCATCCTGGGAACCTAGAATCTCCACTCCATTCCTTCTGTCCACCAATTTTTGGGGTTATTGTGTTATCAGAACTCCGGAATTTACAAAACCAGGAAATTAAAAAATGAAATATTTTATCAACAGATTTATCATCTATTGAGCTGAAGTGTGGAATTTTTTTATCAGATTTCAAGATTTTACAGGTTTAAAAGTCTTTTTGATTCTTACGTGCACTATTAAGTCTTAGCATTTCATCTAGTTCAAACTTTAGATATATTTTATTTCATTTAATTTAATTTACCTAGGTTAAGCAGAAAGAATAAAGTGTACACACTATTATCAACCCACTGCCCAATTATCACAGGCTATTGCCTATTATTGCCTATTATATATATATTAACTCGACTCTTTTTACCAGTGAAAGGGAAGAAATGAAAGTAATTTACTCTATTTAAAGATAGAACCAATAGTCGTTGCGTTTACAGTCAGTTTGTAAAAAAATATTTTGAATATTTGATTTAAAACGAGGCCATTTATGCGTAAATAAAAATAATAAGTATTTATCAAGACAGGATAATACGTACATTAACTGAAGGTGGTGTAGAAAGTACGTATATAAGAGCGTCGACGACATCTTTTATTTCCAATTTGGGTAGAGCTTCTAGTTCTTTGGGAAGTAAAGCAGTACCAACGACGCCAGGGGTGAGATTCTATAATGAATTAACCAAAAAAAATATATTATAAAATCAGGTATTATGAAGATGTATCCTAATTATATTTGTTTTTATATTTTCACGTTAATTCTTCTATAAAACACAAAACCTCACAAGAATTCAACGGATAGTGAGGCCTTGTTGCCGGAGCGATTAAATGAAAATATTAAATATTTTATTTCCTCGAGTGGGGATCGAACCCACCTGCCACGTTTACAGTCGCACGCCTTTGCCCCTGAACCACAAAAGGCTTTAAAGTTTTTTTTTTATTATATGTAAAAATTAATACGTATATCATTTTTGATCTTACCGTAACTTTGATATTGCCTTTGTGTTTAACGATGTCCCTCATCAGGGATGTACTGATGCTTGTTACTGCATGCTTCGTCGATGGATACACGTTTGTAGCCATTTCGACTGGAACGTAGTGACCAGTCACACTGAAATTAAACTTTAAATTAAAAACAACCCATGACCCAAAAATACCACTTTTTCATCTCTACAAGTTGTTGTGGATATGGAAACAATGACGGATGTGGAAACAATGACAGCTTACTGTTACAAAAATTTAAATCTCTTGGTTTAGATGGTAAATCCCTCGAAATATTTAAATCTTACCTCAATAATAGATTTTAAGTAGTCAGAATCGGCAGCGTTAAAAGTAGAAAGAATACAATTACGTGTAAAACCCAAAAAGGCTCAATATTAGGACTTTTTATTTTACTTATATATGTACATGAACAATTTTCATGAAATAGGTTTACATGGACTCTCATCTTTATATGATGAAACATACCCGTGATGAAACATACCCGTTTTACTTTGGGTCTAATATATATAAAATAACTCCTAATGCTCAAGAAGATCGAAACAAATTGTATGGTTGGTTTCAATACAATCTCCTTACAATATATCGAAAACTTGTTACTTGACTTTTAAATCTAAAAATAAAGATATACCGACTTACTATAAAAAATAATAATTTAATATTACAACCGAAAACTTGTGAAAAATATTTAGGTCTTAGAAAGGACAGCGGATTAACTTAAAATGCTTAGATCGGATATATACGAAATAAATTGTCTTTTCTCACAGGCTCACTTCGACGAATCGCCCGGTGCTATCCACGGTGCTTATGTATATTATTTATAATTCATTAGTAAAATTTAACCTGGTTTATTTGATATAAATATAAGGAAATGTTTCTAAAACTATATCCAAATTTTACAAAATCAATTACAAAAATATTTTATCATTATGACTTTTTAAATTCAAATTCAATTATATACAAAGAAATCAATTTAATAACCCTAAAACAATTGTATATTAACAACACGTGCTTACTTGTTAAAAAAATATTACGCAACTCGATCCATACAAACTTAGGCTTTGTAAAAATAAAATGTACGACAAATAGGTCGGTTTCATTTTACCTAAAACCAGGACACAGATTAGAAAAAAAATATTTACCTATGAGAAGGCAAGGTTTTACGATAGTTTACCAGTTGCATGACAGAACTTGGGAACTTAGTTAAGACACATTTTTTACATATATTGACCACAGTTATCAATTGTGATGTGATATTTACCTACTAACGTTAACAATGTGACCTTCAATATCCCGTTTCTTCATACTAGATATTGCATATCGCGCACACAGTACAAGTCCTGTCACGTTTACATCCACTGTCAGTGCAATGGCATCATCACTTACTTTTTTATCTCCAAAATCTGAAATTAAAAAAAAATATTCTCATTTTGTTTTTTAATTTGTCGATGTAATAATTTCTTATAAGTCTACCAACGCCAGCTGCATGCACTAAAATGCATGACTCGTTGTCACGTTCCACCTGAGTCGAGCGTTAAAGTGAAAGCGGGGAACAAGCGATAGAGACTAACGATCGGCTTAGACAAGTCACGTATAATATGTAAAACACGAATAAGATGATGCTGTCAATTTTATAGAATATTTGTTTATTATTTTTAATGTAATAGAATTCGAGAATTTAACTAAATTAGAACTATCAAATGACAATAAGTGCCTTCTGCTTATTATGCTACTATATGCGAGATAAAGCGTGAAGTTAAAAAAAGCAATAAGTATGGATGCGGTACCTGAAATGTTTATTATGTAACTAAAAAAAATTAGAAATAAGAAAAAATATAAAAAAACAGAATCCCCCACTGCAAAGCCATTAAAAGAAATAAAACCAGCAAAATAATTAATAAACAACAAGAATAATCGACACCCAGTCCAATTTTTGCTTCTCATTTCGTTACTACTTAGCATAATTTTGCATGTCCCAAGTCAAGTAAAATCGTGTATAAATCACTCAACTCCACAGGTTTTTATATATAACAATAGTTCTTACCACTAATATATCCGGGAGCTAAATAGGCAGCGTTGTTTACGAGAATGGAAGGACCACCAAATTCCGAGTCAACCCATTCGAAACATTCCTTTATTTCCGATGGTTTTGAAAGATCGGTCTTTTTTGAATAAATTTTCCCATTGCCAGTCACTTTTTTTGCTAGTTCCTGCAAAAATAACATTTTTTTTGTAGTATTAAATGTGATATTTAAAAAATGCTTATTGCTTGTAGAAATATTGCGTGCTTGGTGGTACGGAACGAAAGCGTAGAAATGAAAATAATTCGTTTCTCCAATTAGCTATCGAACCCATACTTTTCGAGTTTTAGGTAGTTTTTGTGCCACATTACCATGATGGCTCACGCTTTTTTTACTTTTATTTCCTCTCTTAAGCTATAAGCTACTTTTTTTAGCTTCCCACTATGTCTGCCTAAAATGAGCACTTACATCAATCAAAGATTTCCTTCTTGCCAACCCGACAACTGTTAACCCTGAGTTGGCAAGACGAAGGGCCATTTCAGCCCCAATGCCAGCACTAGCCCCAGTGACCACAGCTAATTTGCCTACCCAACGATGCATGTTCTTAATGTAATATTTGATATATTTCTCGTCAAAAGCACTATGCAAGTACTGGAGGAGGAATGGAGTCCATAAAATTATCCTTTACTTTATAAGTATCTGATGGCTTGCATTATTATTATATTCTATTAAATTATCTACAAATGTAATCATATTTGTTTGTTTTGTTATTAACTAGGGAACTAACCGCAGCTTTCCCGTTTTTCCTTATTCTAGATAAATTATATATTCATATCAATTGTATCTAATTATTATTCAACTTAATAAGTTATAATACTGTAAAGTTTCATATAAATCCAATCAATAATTTTGCGTGAAATTAAAACGAACATACATTCTCACATTCTCTCCATATTTATAATATAAGCCTTAATGTTATGTATGTATATAAATATTAAAAGAATTACATGAATTATAAATATATTATTGTGATGCATGAGGTTTACAAAAGTCGAAAGTTTATATAAAAGTCAAGACCTGTCGTGACGCAGGGGCACTAGCGTGTGGCGACAGGTCACGAGAAAGTGAAATATTTAATATTTTCATGTTACGGCTGCGAAACATGGATATTGAAAAAGAATGTAAGAAAGATGAATTCTGTAGAGATGCGATCTCGTCGTGGGATATACGGAGTGAGTTTAGCTGATCACATACCCAATGAAGAGACACATACAGAATGTAGGTACTAGCATGGATGTCACAGTGAAAATGAAGAAGAACGTGCTCAGGTGGTTAGTTACATTATGCTAATGAGTGTTGAAAGAATTATAAATAGATTTATGAAAGAAAAGTGAATGGTAAGAAAGAGAAGGGAAGACATCAGTTGACCTTCAAAAACACAGTATCTATGATACTGGATAGGGATACGTAAGAACACGAAGACCCGGAGGGAGACATGTACGAAGACATGTCTCCGGGTTGTTGACAGTAGAAGAGGCGAAAGAGGAATACCCTACGGTCTCGGTATTTCTCTTTCGCCTCTTTCTTCACTTGGCGCTTCGTTCTTTCACCTATCCCGCTAAGGATACAATGTGAAGCTAAGATAAGAAGATAAGATAAGAATATGATAAGATAAGCTCCAGTATCATCAATAACAGTATTGAGATTCGAAAGTTCAAGAGCTCATCCGGGATCTACCTCTGCCCCTTTTACCACTTCCTATTGCTCTTAATCTACGTCACCTTAACTTGACTCGACTCCAACTTGACTTGACTTGAAAATCCAAA
>DWMZ01004448.1:0-11717 GCA_018249855.1 Eueides tales michaeli
TCCTTTCCACCTCCGTTCTCTACTTTCCGCCTAATTTGAGGCATTGCGTGTTGAGTGGCGGAACTCAACGCCGCGCTCTTTGCCTTATTACCAGAGCGAAGAAATCAAACATTAAATATTTAAATTGAAAATATGAGATATTTTATTTCCTCGACTGGGGATCGAACCCACAATCTGTCGGTTACAGTCACCCGCTTGTACCACTGCGCCACGACAGACCTTTTCTATTTGCCATTTATTAAAAAACAATACATTGTTTATTTAAGAGCTTGTTTATTTAACAGATTTTAATTAAGAGCTCAGAATCATGGTTTCTACAAAGAAAAATAATGTCTCTATAACATTATATTAATGATGTAGAATTGACGTCGTCAACGGGATTCATCCGCCGATATAATTGCGGAAGAACTTATAGAGACGCGAGCTCCACACGAGCGGAAGACACGGCTTCGTGATGGGGACCGTCGCCCACCGCCGTTCCGTGTTATTTGTAGATCATTTTCAACACCCGACGCAAAAGAAGAGAGGGTTATAAGTTGGACCTGTCTGACCGTCTGTGGCTCCGTACCTCCTAAATAAATGAATTGAAAAATACTAAATTTAAAAACGTATAAAGATTTGAACGAAGCAGGATTTGAAACCGCGCCTCTTGGAGTCTGCCCAAGGATTCCAAGAGGCGCGAGTTCAAATCCTGCGTCGTTCAAATTTTTATACGTTTCTAAGTTTAGTATTTTTCTTTCCTAAGTGTGGAATAACACTTTCAAAATAGTAAAAATAAGATCTGCACCCACTTTTCTAAAATGAGTTAGTGAAATTCTGAACAATCGTTTTTTTTTTTCAAATTAAATTTTTTTTTCATTAATTTATTTAATATTAGATTACTTACTAGAAAGATCTACAATATATTAACAATTCTATTGAATTATCATACGTACTGCGTAGGATACGACCATATACGTGTATTTATGTAGATACGCATGAGAACTTAGTAATTGATCATGACGAATTTTCTCCAACACAATTATTTATATTCATTATTCATGAAGACGCGTCTGGAATAAGGTCGCTCTAGAGCTCGACAACAACTACAAGGAAACATATTTCGAAATGAATAAAATATGCTGACAAAATGTTATATTAGGGTAAAAAGCAACATCATCACAGCAGTGATAAGGCCTATTAATTAAATAGTAACAAACAATGTTCTGAAAGCTTGGGCAAAAATTGAGGAAGAGTGTCTTGACAATGCATTCTTTTTGCATAATGCCACAGAGAGACACAAAAAAATAAAGAAAAACATTTATAAATAAAAAAAAGACACTTTCCCGTACCGGGAATCGAACCCGAGCCTCCTGGGTGAAAGCCAGGTATCCTAGCCACTAGACCATACGGGATGTAGTGTGTACATTGAAATACAGTATGATTTTTATTTCAATTTGAAATAATAGCACTTAAAGATTACAATTAACATTTAACTGACATTAAATAAATAAGATATTTTTTCTTTATTTCATTTATACGAAGTATAAAAGTATGAAAAATGATGTCAAGAACATATTTTTTTTTTTCAAATTATTACTACACATTTCACTTCTCTTCTAAAAAAAATACAATGCATAAATTATATACGTCAATAAAATAAATATTTTTGAATTTGGTAAGCGTACAATAACGGCCGCTGATATGATTCATCGCAGATTTCGACTGGGTGTCGGACAGTCGGCGTTTAGAACCGGTTTTAACGTAAGAATGCTTATTATTAGCCCACTTTAAAAATAGCCACATATGTATCTACATGTATTGTTATTTTTTTGTCTGTTCAATGTTTATTCAATACTTATGAATGGTATCTTATTTGTATATTCATTGAAGAAAGAATATTTCAAATTAAGCATATTATGTATATAGTTGAGGCCTGTCGTGGCGCAGGGGCACGAGCACGTAACTGAAAACGCGACAGGTTGTGTTAAATCTGAAAACTGCGCCAGGAAATGACACATTTAATATTTTCAATTTATATATTTAATACACTCCTTTCTTCACTCTGGTAACAAGGCAAAGCGCGGGGTTGAGTTCCGCCACTCAACTCTCAATCGGCGGAAAGCGGGGAACGAAACGGAGTGTCTTAACACTAGGTTCCCTCTGCCTATTCTGACATGTGCGGGAAACGGCGTGAAGCTGAGTGAGTGAATGTTTTGAACTTATATAATTATGATAATTACATGTTGCTCATTATTATATAAATGTTGGTGTGTATGTCTGTGGCATCGTAGTTCCAGAATAGATTAACCTCTGGTACGGTGGTTCTAAACTATGTTTTACTTTTTTTTTATCTTCACGCTGTATCCCACACGAGGCAGGGTAGGCAGAGGGAATCCGGTCACTTAGTGTTAAGACACTCCGTTCCACTTCTGTTCCCCACTTTCCGCCGAAATTGAGGCATTGCGTGTTGTGTGGCGGAACTCAACGCCGCGCTTTTCCTTATTACTAGAGCGAAGAAATGAAATATTAAATATTTAAGTTGAAAATATCAAATATTTCATTTTCGTCAACTGGGGATCGAACCCACAACCTGTCGGTTACAGCCACACGCTTGTGCCGCTGCGCCACGACAGGCCTCATGTACATAAACTGATATCCAAACAATAATATTTCTAAATACCTCATAACCATATCAATATACTAATACAGTTCGTGGAAGAACCGCTAAACTACAGGGAAAAGTCACGAAATTAACAAAGAAAGAATTGATGCGATTCAATATAGACTTTACGCGTGAAGAGATGAGTCTAAAGTTGCATGTGAAATGGTGAGAACAAGACAAAGTGTGAGTCAGTATAGCTACAAAATGACCGTAGTGTTGTAACTCTATTGAGCTTTGGCCCACTGAACTAAATGACGGAGTATATGGACACTTTAATCATTAACACTGTTTGTTGAACGCTCTTAAAGCGATTGATGCGTGGTACATATTTCTGTAGTTTAGATAAGCTGCCTCTTATCTCGTTGGGAGATAAGTGAGATTACGTCAATAATTTGTGGAGATTTGTTTTTATGTATGAATTTGATAGTATCGAATGGTAAGCTGATAATAATATACACAACATAAAACAATTATGTTAGTTATAAAATGCATATATGAGTGGAGAATACAGAAAATGACGATAAATCAGCTTCACGCTGTATCCCGTACTTGGCAGGGTAGCCAGGGGGACCTTGGGAACCTCCGTTACACTTCCGTTTTCCAATTTGAGGCATTACGTGTTGAGTGGCGGAACTCAACGCCGCGTTTTTGCCTTTTTACCAAAGCAAAAAAGTAAAATATTAAAAGTTTAAATTGAAAATATTAAATATTTAATTTCCTCGGGCGAGGATCGAACCCGGAACCTATCGGTTACAGACACACGCTTGTGACGCTGCGCCACAAAGTCACAAATAAAATGACGATTGTAATATGAAAAATCTAAAAATACGCAGATTCACTAGAAAACACGACCGTGAAATGAAGGGAAGTGAAACGGAAAGTTCTAACGAAGTAACACACGGTTTGTTAATTTGGTCCGTTTGTAACTTTATAGAGTAATGAATGAATAGAGTATGAAGCGCATAGTAATGAGACTCGAGCAGAGACTATTAGTTCAAAGCATTTCGAGTAAAACTCGGGTGAAATAAGCTAGAGTTTTAGAGTTTAATTAGAGGCCTGTTTAATTAGAGGCCTGTTTAATTGAGGCCTGTCGTGGCGAAGCGGCACAAGCGTGAGACTGTAACCGACAGGTTGTGGGTTCGATCCCCACTCGAGGAAATGAAATATTTAATATTTTCAATTTAAATATTTAATGTTTCATTTCTCCACTCTAATAAGAAGCCAAAAGCGCGGCGTTGCGTCCCCCACTCAACACGCAATGCCTCGGAGTCTCTTGACGCTACGTTCCCAAGTTCCCTCTGCCTAATCTGCCATGTGCGGGATACAGCGTGAAGCTGAGTAGTTAAAAACACGATAGATTTCTCTCCACTGGACTAAGTCCTTTAAGGAGTAACAATGGCAAACATAAACATATTCTACTGACTCCTAGAGCGCAATATCTCTTGAATATTGAATAGAGAAATAAAAGTCTTTTCCTTTTATCTACTTGGGAAACAAGGACAAATGACAATTCTTAAAAATCTATTACTTTTACTAAATTTAAAAACGTATTAAATTTTGAACGAAGCAGGATTGGAACCAGCGCCTCTTGGAAACTGTCCAAGCGCTCTGACCAACTAAGCCATTAAGTTTCCAAGAGGCGCGCGATCAATTGCTGCTTCGTTCAAATTATTATACGTTTTTAAATTTAGTATTTTTCTTTCCTAATGTGTGGAGTGCGGTTTTCTTAATCCGAAGCCTAAAGTTTATTGCGTTTGCTCTTAGCTATGTTATATAAAAATTGGTTCTATACTTTAAGAGTTTGCACTCTACAAATCGGATCTGTAATTTAAGAGATGGCACTTTTAAAAATCGGATCTGTAGTTTAAGAATTTGCATTTTTAAAAAATCGGATCTGTACTTTAAGAGTTTGTACTTTTAAAAATCGGATCTGTACTTTAAGAGTTTGCACTTTTAAAAATCGGATCTGTACTTTAAGAGTTTGCACTTTTAAAAATCAGATCTGTAGTTTAAGAGCTTGCATTTTTAAAAATCGGATCTGTACTTTAAGAGTTTGCACTTTTAAAAATCAGATCTGTAGTTTAAGAGCTTGCATTTTTAAAAATCGGATCTGTACTTTAAGAGTTTGCACTTTGCAAAGACGAGGTAGTGATATTTAGAATCGGTAGTTAATAATTTTAATCGTGTTTGCTTGTTATTTTCAAGAGTTCCTTGAATAGTAGTAGTATAGGCAACATTTATAAGATTCAGTTACAAAGCTTCTTCTACAATATCTGGGATCATGAAACTCACAATCATCTCGATCAGTCATGGGGACAGTGTACCCCCCGTAGTGTTTACAAGCTCACAGTGTTTGTTAGTAGACGGTATTGCGCTATTTTGTACGTCAGTCGGCCGAGCCAGTGGGAGTGGCGAATGGCGACCCATATTGAGGACACGCATCATTGGAAAAGCGCTTGTTGCATTACGCTCTGCTCGCTCTACTTACAATATGTAATTTTGTAAATATTGTAGCGCACCACTTTGTAGGCGAGAAACTATATTATAGCCCTTTGGAAACATAAACGAATTTAATATGCATTATAAATATTTTATTTATATTTCATATTCTTAGTTTAATATCTTGAATGAGATAACTGTAATTTTTGAGTACCTAATTTTAATGGAAATGAATCACCATCATCTATGACGATTTTTGTTACGATTTTGTATGAAGGTGTTAAATTTGTCATGGAAAAAAAAATAAAATGTTTTTATCACCACAAAATCGCCTTACTTATAATTGATCTTTTTAAAATTTATGAACTTTTAATAAGTAGCACGTAGTGTTATGACACTCCGCCCACTCTCTGGTTAGTTTTTGTTGAGTGGCGAAACTCAACGCCTCGCCTCATATGCCAGAGCGTAGCAATGACAATATATTCAATTTAATGGATCCCCGAGCGGAGATTGAACCCAAGACCGTCATGTACACAGTCAAACTCGTCCCCACTGCGTCACAACGACGAAGACGTACTTAATATACTCAATATAATCAAATGTTATATATACATCAAAATTTTATTCAATATTTTTTCTTCAAAACAGTTATGCTTCTATTTAGGACAGTATCATTAAAGCTTCGTTAGCTACAATAACATTATAAATTGTCAATGTTATCAAAGAACCTTGAAAACTGTTAAAATAAAGAGATATGACATTACATATGTTATTTATAATAATTTATAATATAATACAATAGGATTTGTTGATATTTTTTATATTTCTAAAATATTATTCCACGCTAGTGACAGAATAATACTTTAGTCATATATCTGTCAGCAGATTTTTTTTCAGCTTCACGCTGTATCCCTCACATGGCAGGGTAGGGCAGAGGGAACTTGGGAACCTAATGTTAAGACAGATGTAGAGATACATACCAAATTCATTCGATCAACAGGAAGGATATAAAATTTAATTTACTAAATTTGACCCACGACGAAGTCAATCTAAATAAAACCTTTTAACATATCGCTGCAACACTTGTATAATACAATTGGCAATGCAACAAAAGCCTAATTATACTCTTACAATCACTCAGTTTCACGCTGTATCCCCCACATGGCAGAGGCCAGAGGGGGTCCTCATGAAGAGGTTGATGACAGTGGACGAGGCGACAGGGGTATGCCGAGATCGCAGCGTTTAGCGCTCCGTTATCTCTGCCTACCCAAGTAAGAAAGTAAAGATAAATTTTAGACTGAAAACTCTCGTAAGACAAATCATACGGCGTTAAGATTCGCCATTAGTCGTATCATTTCCCGTATTCTTACTAAAGCGTAATGCCTATAAAGAAAGATCAAACAATAATTACGTATTTAACGAGTCTATAGAAAACAGTTAGTTACTAATAGTTATTCAGGTAGTGAAGTATTACAAACTATAGACGACGTGTTGCTATCGATATCCATTATATAGTTAACGAGACAGTTATACGTCCGAGTCGACGACGCGGGCATCGGCTCCCCTTCCTATTCAATTCACACAAAGAATACACTAACTAAAACGATAAATTACTAACATTTGTAAATATACTCACTTAGCTTCGCGCTGTATCCCGCACATGGCAGAGTAGGCGAAGGGAACTTGGGAACCTAGTGTTAAGACACTCCGTTCCGCACGTTCCTAACTTTTCGCGGAATTTGAGGCATTGCATGTTGAGTGGCGGAACTCAACGCCAACTTTGTAAATATATTTTCTGTTTAAAAATCTAACATTTAACTAAAAATTGGTATTTTTTCTTATTATAAGAAACATATTGCGGTATAATTGTGCGTCATCAAAATATGATAACGTTACTTCAAATATTGAGCTGTTAGTATATTTACTGTGTGTTATTTATTGCACACAGTACCTATCTATAATATGACACCGTCATGGCGCAATGGGAGAGCGTTCCACTGGATAACGAACGCAAGTTCGATACCCACACTGTGAATAATTATACTCTCCGTTTCAGTACACGAAGCGCGGCGTTGAGTTCCGCCACGCAATATTTTAAAAATCAGAATAAAAATAAAAGTCTGCCTCTGCTATGCGAAAAAAAATCTGCCCATTTAATGTATAATACAAATATATATATATATATATATATATATATATATATATATATATATATATATATATATATATATATATATATATATATATATATATATATATATATATATATATATATATATATATATATATATAAATAACTTAATCATTTGTTTACAAAATACTCAAGATAAATAATACATTTATAACAAGCTTCGCTTATGTCCTCGACTGATAAGAGCATATAAATACACATTACTTGTTTTATTTCATTGTGATTACTTCTTACTATGAAGCCATATAACCAAATAGTCATTAAGGAGTTACGATCACAGGTAAAGTACCTTACCTTATAAGAGAGAAAATATATTAACAAAAAAAAATCAACTGTAAACACGAAAGATTTTAGATTCAATCCATATTCGAGGAAATTAAATATGTAATACTTTATTTTCCTTGGTCTAATAACTAGACAAAGCGCAGCTGAAAGTGAACGCCACTCGCCGGATAGTCGCAGATGCAATTGATTCGACCTCCGCTGCGCTCCCCTCGCCCACGCACGCCGCGCCGCTACGCAAATAAACGGCCCTGGCGATACTTACAATGTATAGACAATTGAACCTAATCTATCTTTCTACCTATCTATATACTACACGTTTATTTAGTTTCTTTCGCCGATTGTCTATTGAAGGTGGGAAAAGGAGAGTTTTAACACTAGGTCCCCACTTGGTACCCTACTCTAAGCAGAATAAAGTATGAAGCTGATTTGTACTTCTATTTCTTAGAAACGAAATGGAGAAATTTAAAAAATGTAATAAAAAGTGTAATCAGTGTCAATACACTAGTCATTGTAAGAAAGCGGGAATTACCACATAACACAATAATTTGTTATCACAGCAAAATTATTGTTACTAACAATAAAGCAATAAATGATAAACTTTTTTGGTCACACAAAAGCATATCTGTGTATTTTCCATTCATACTATAAAATGGTCTACGATACCATAAATATGTAGACAAGAAATAAAAAAAAAAAAACAATTTCTAAACTTTTGTGTATAAGCTTAATACTATCATTAAGCATTTAAGATTAGTAAATGAAGTAACTAGATCACAAACAAACACACACACACACACAAGGCACATTTAGGTCGCCCCGAGACAGCAAAGTGCATTCAATTGGTACACGGTGCAAGCCTCGCGACGCACTGCGGCTTCGACCTAATTCCACCGCCGTCATCGCCCGCGACATTCGCACGAGCTAGTGAGGGCGAGCTCCGAACCCGCGACCGACGCAATGCAGACGCGACCCAGATCGACGGCCCCGCCTCGACTTGCCTATTTTTAACATTTTGGCAAGTGTCTGCAAATATTATTTCAATATGAAAATTCACTTTTGAAATGCATATATGAATAATTTTGTGCAGCAGCCGAGGTCTTTCATGTATGTCACTTTGGAATAAACATAGTGCTTTAAAGCGAATTCTAATTTTGACCTAAATTTCTTTATGAATAGATTTTAAGTTATTTTGAGTTTGAGCGATGTTGTTTATAAATTATGCAGTTTGCGTCAAAAATATTTTCTCACGCTCATTTTAAAATCGGTTTTTTATATGACCCGTTCTATTTCCATAGAAAAAGCTATTGTTTTCTCTGGCAACATTAATTTATCACAATATTTGTGCCAAGTAATGTCAAATCGCTAGTAAAAATAACCATAAACTAAACAAATACTTAAAAAATACAAAAAAAAAACAAAACCATAAGCTAAAAATCGTACGCAATGTTCGCGTGCAGTACCTAATCGTCGAGTACGTCACGCCATTGTGACGTCACCGTGGAAAACGTTTTTCACGTCGCGCCTACTGAAAATGTACCAGGCGAGCATGAGTTGGTAGCAGTCGCACAGTCATTGTTGCGGGCGGCGGGCGGCGGCCGCGTCGACGCGCTGATAGCTTATCAGTGCACACTGCAGATACTGCACGAATGCCATGCTTTCCTGGTAACGGCGGTGATAGCTTACTCTATACTAAAATGTACATTAGGCAATGGCCATAGCAATGAGGATGATAATTACATGCTTTATAGTTTACTGTGTAAAGGCCTTCATTATTTTCACAAAAGATAAAAATAATAAGGCCAAACATGACGAACGCAGAGTAGTTTATACATATACCTAATAAATAAATTCTCAATGTCATAAAATAAAAAAAAAATGCTGAACAGTTGTAAATAAGGAATGTTGGCGGAACTCTACGCCGCGTTTTGTCTACCCAAACACAAGGGAGATAACAAATTAGTTTTTTTTTGCTTTACACATGGAAAGATAGACAGATGGGTACGTAGGAAACTAGTGTTGAAACACTCTGTTTTCATCAAAACCCACCGCTACGCAGTGCCTTGTTATAATATTAAATAATTCATTTTATCGTACCCACAGCCCGTCACACGCCTGTACTCCTGCGCCATGACGCACGACAGGTCTCATAAACATTATTAGATAGAAAATATACGCTGGTAACGTCGATAAACCCATTAAAGTAAACGTATCGCAGTCACACGCACACGCGCCGCGCCGTGTTCCATTGAAAACGACAATATGCAATTAACAGACCGACCGACGACCGAGCATTGTGGCGTTCCGAGAATAGAACTACATACATGCGTCGCTCCCTTTCGATCATTTTCTGTTGCTTTGCGGTTGGTTCGCGCTAGTTTTTAGTTTAACAAAGGATGCCCGCTGAGTTTCTTTCGCCGGTTCTTTTCAGGTCTGAGGCAGTAACTTTAGTAAACTGGTAGTAAATTGTTTGACGTTCAAAAAACGAAGCTTGTAACTTCTTATTTTGAATAAAAATATTTGAATTTGAATTCGTTCTTTTTGACGTGTTATTCGCATTTAGCGCACAGTTTCACCCATGTACAGATATATTATTATACAAGTTCGAGAAGACGAAAATTTTAAAAATCAATACTATATTTAATCACATACAACTTTTTTCAGCTTCACGCTGTATCCCGCAGATGGCAGGGTAGGCGGAGGGAACATGGAAACCTAGTAATCTGAATTTTAGATGTTGCTTGATAAGTGGCGGGACTCAACACCGTGCTTTATCTTGTTACCACAGCGAAGAAATGAAAACATTAAATATTTAATTTGAAAAAAATCAATATTTAATTTCCTCGAGTGAGGTTCGCACCCACAAACTGGCGTGTTTACAGTCACACACATGTGCCCATGCACCAGGACAGCTCTCTAACATCTAATCAGACACCACTTTCCATTGCAAATGCCCCAGAATGATATCAATATCCAAAAATACTCAATTTAGAACATTAGATAACACACCAAACGCTGCACAAAGGGCATGCAACGAGTGCATAAGCACCAGAGGACAACGACCTTAGGCTCAATGCCGCATACGAGCTATTAGCGAAGAGCCCACAAAAAACTATGATAGCACGCGATGCTATTTTCCAAGTCATCGTACATACGTGAAGAGTATCAGTGTCGGGTGTCGCGAGCGTGACCTATCACGTTACTGCGTTTATGTCTTCCATCCGCGTTGTAATACTGATGTTGATCGAAATTCAGTTTATATATATATATATATATATATATATATATATATATATATATATATATATATATATATATATATATATATATATATATATATATACATATATATAAACACTTAGGTGCCCTCTGCTTACTTTTTATAACAAGAAATGCAAAAAAAAAAACGTAAAACTACAAAAACATGATATTTTATAATTCAATTTCAAACCATCCAAATATTTTTAGGCTAACAGACAAACAATGTGTAGATGTGCGAGTACAGAACAGTTAGCTCGGTTAGCACCTTCCTGTCTAGTCAAAGAGGCTGCGCCACCTGCCCAAACAAACCGTTACTATCCGTAAACGGAGACAGCGTCTTGCTACCAGGACCAGATGGAACTTCAAAGTATACTGTGCTTTTACATTAATTTTATAGCGCTTTAAAGCTCTCAACTCAACAAAATATTACTATTTACCAAATATGTAATCCAATTAATATTATAAATGTGAAAGTTGGCAAGGGTGTGTGTTTTTTCTATTTTCACACAAACTGCTGAACAAATTTAGATGAAACTTTACAATAACATAGTTTATATCGGATAAACAAATCAGCTATTATTTATGTGGCGATTTTGTATACTTCAGCTATAATATAGCAATAACTTAGAGCGGGCGAAGCCGCGCAAGTCATATATAAAACAGTAAAGAACTAAATGTACAACCGTTTTTTTACACAAATACATCGAAAAAATATCATAATTAGTACCAATTTCAAGATTATTAATTATATAATACGATTTTAAGATATATATTTTTTTTAAATCCTTATATAATAACAATAAGTTATTTTAAAATGTGAAATGTGTGAACAAGTAACATCAGGAACATTAACCCACGTTTGGTAACCAACATAAGTAAACAAACCATTTATACGGACTA
>DWMZ01004449.1:0-11716 GCA_018249855.1 Eueides tales michaeli
ACAGGATGTGGGTTCGATCCCCACTCGAGGAAATGAAACATTTAATATTTTCAATTTAAATATTTAATGTTTCGTTTCTTCGCTCAGATATTATGACAAAGCGCTGCGTTGAGGTCCGGACACTCAACATGCAATACCTCAAATTCGGCGGAAAGTGGGGAACGGTCGTAGAACGGAGTGTCTTAACACTAGGTTTCCAAGTTCTCTCTGCCTACACTGCCATGTGCGGGATACAGCGTGAAACAAAAAAAAATTCTACTTGCGACGAATAACATATGTTTTTAGGTAGGCAGGGCACAGGATAGAATACACAATAATAAGTCACTGTTCTCTAATTTCAGGTGGAAATTTTAAAGTTATCTATAACTAGCAACCCCCGCGCGGCTTCGCTCGCTTGAATTAGTCCGTTTTATTTACTAGTTTCAATTACTTCCTTGTTCTAATAACAATATCACTTTTAAGACGATATCTCTACATTGAAAACTAATATCAGTTTAATGAATATTTTTTTATAGTAATAATGAAAATTGGATCAAACCTAGTTAGGCGTTATTGAGATTGGCGCGTCCAAACGGACAGAAAAACAGACAAAATAAGTTTTATACAAAAAAAAAATCCTCTTTTATCTATTAAAAAAAACGCATCAATAGGGACAGCTGCGAAAAACGATTTTGTTTTACACTATGTATTGATATGCTAAAGCTGATGTCTTTTTTAGAGGCTGGTCGTGTCGTAGGAGTCCAAATGTGCGATTATAAACGCGACAGGTCATGTGCGACAGTTCGATTCCCATTCGAAGAAATGAAATATTT
The DNA here is from genome assembly GCA_018249855.1 of Eueides tales michaeli. Classification (NCBI taxonomy): domain Eukaryota; kingdom Metazoa; phylum Arthropoda; class Insecta; order Lepidoptera; family Nymphalidae; genus Eueides; species Eueides tales. Next base: position 813 of record DWMZ01004449.1, read on the forward strand.
AATATTTAAATATCATTTGTCACTCATCTCGCAATGCCTTAAGACTTTACCGGAAATTGAGGAGCGGAAGTGACATAATGAGTACGGAGTGTCTTAACACTAGGTTTCCTGCTACCTTGCTATAGGGTATAGCGTGAAGCTAAAAAAAAGATAATTTATTGAACTTGCAGATTTCAGGAGATAAAGGAATTGAAAAGAATTGCACCTATTAGATACTTAACTTGTCGAATAATTCTATATAAACCTATATTACATAACGCACTTAGAACTTGTCAACTATTTTAAGAACCTGATTCAAGCATCTACACAATATGTAGTTATCATTTCAATATTTGGGTGAAGGTTGAAGCCGCAAGTAAAGCTCGCTGCATATTAAATATTATTAAACCGAACATCTTGTTAAAATCTTATCAAACCGTAAATCGAGAAAGCTCCTTTTCATGAACAAAAGTGATATAACTATTATTCTCATAATTTATTTCATTAAGCAGTTCCAGCGATACATCTTGTTTCAGAAATTCTATTCATATTCAAGTTTGTACTGGAGTTTCACTTCGGTGGTCTGCCAGAGGATATGTACTGCACTTTGCCAGTCCATTATTGTTTGTGGTGTAAATATAGCTGAGAGCAACTGTTCTTAATTCATTTTAACCGACCATTTCTCCTATATATAAAATAGATGTATATTTTATATAAATACGAGTATATTATATTGATATAATACTTGTAAGACTTGTTTAGTACAGATTGGACAGTTTGAGCTTACAGTAAAAAATGTAATATTTTTATAATCATAGAAGACAAAAAATGATCTATCACAAGTTCTTTCCATGTCATTTTTCTATTAATTTTACGTTCCACATACCGAGGTAGGCAGAGTGACCTTCTCATCTCCTCATCCATGTCAACATCCATGTCCAATAAAATCATTTAAGATTAATACATTAAGCAGTTGCATCGTTAAGTCCTGCTACTACGCATAATGTTTGGAATTGTGGACAGAGTGTCTTGACATTGGATTCTTTATGCCTGCCCTAATAGTAGTATGAAAGCAATTGAAAATTAAAACTTATATTTTGGTTATTCTCAAACCATACTATCACCAAACAATTTTCTACGCAGACAGTTATTAATTTATATTTTTAAAGTGAAGTCGACTTTGGTGGTAATCACGCGAATTTATCACGCTATAACCTTTCCGGGTTGTTACACAGAACATGATTCACCATTTCTGTCTTCTGCCTATTGTTTTGAATACGAAAAATTTTGGATATTTATTAAGCTTTGCGCCGTATCCGTGGCAGGGTAGGCAGAGGGTATTTGGGAACCTTGTGTTCACACAAACAACACTCGTTTCCGTTCCATAACTTCCGCCATTTTTATTTATTTTTTGCATTAGGATTTTTTTAAAAACGTATTATGTTTCTTTTTATTTAATCAAAATATAAAATACCTGTCAAAAAAGATCACGATGGTCGTTTATATATACCTACAGAATAATATCTGAAAACTGATAAATTATATTTATATAAAAAAAACATAACAATCTTTTATTGAAGTTCACTTCATACAAAAATTATTTATACACGCAAATTAAAGTTTGTCCACTTTAACAGTTGTACCTGTGACATATTATCATGAAATTGATAAGAAACCATCGATAGGAGAAACCTATTCTAGGATCACACTCGCACTTGACCAGTTTTTTATATACATATTTTGTTGATATTTAAAATGACGGCACGTTATTAATGACTATTTGATTGCTTCTACGAAAGTCCTAATTACAGTTTTAAAATTCAATGCCTATATGAGCTTCACCGTAATGTTTGACCTTTACGTTTACATTGTAAGCGCCATTGAGTGTGAATTGATATAAAATTATATATTTCTTCATATTCTCCGTATTCCATTTGAAAGGTTGTAGTAATAATCGATTTTTTTTTTAATTTTCCTACTATTTACCCACAACTTAGCAGGCTTAAGAAATGAAACTAAATAATTCCTTTTTTCCGAACAAGAATTTATTACAGAACCATCGTCGCGTTTATAAAAAAAACATCAAATAATTGGTTCTTTAATCAAATAATTGTTTCTTTAGTTTCACTACTAAACACGTAATGTCTCAAATTCGGCGGAGAGTGGGGAACGGAACGTAGTGTCTTTACACTAGGTTCCCAAGTTTCCTCTGTCTACCCTGCCATGTGCGGGATACAGAGTGAAACTGAGTGAGAGTGAGTAACTTATAGATATATACATACCTTGTTGTTGTAGGAAACAAATCGATCACCAAAAATTGATTAAGACTCATCATTATTTGACCGAGCGCTACGTTTGTGGAAAAGAGCGCTACCATAGCAACCTTTGACGTCGCCCAACTGAGAGCTAAAGTCGCAGCTACGCATATTGCCCCGCAAGCTATATACAAATTCTTCTTGCCTACTTGGTTTACTAATACCCCTCCAATTATATATGGTATAATACATACAGATCCTAGTATTATACTGTTGATATAGGTTTCAGTACCGGCAACGTTCTGAAAAACATCAATAATTATATAATTATGGCACATGGCAGAGGAGGCAGAGAGAACTTGGGTACTTAGTGTTAAAACATTCCGTTTCGTTCCTTACTTACCACTGAATTAATTAAAGTCTTTGAAAATCTGTAAATCTTCGCCTATCCTATATATAAAATGGCCCAAAAAATATACGATACTACGGGTATCGAACCGACAACCGTAGCAATTATACTTAGACTATCTGACTATGATATGATGGCTACTCACTGACAGACGTGGAAAGTGAATATAATTTAAATATAAACGTTCCCCCGATAGACAATCAGACGTACAAGCATCGCGTGTACAGTGTCAGAAACATCCTAATTGCGGCACGATAGCGTCTACAAAACTTTTCAATTTCGCTTTTAGCTAAATTAATGTTTATTTTTTTAGTTTTAAAACGTTTTATTACTTTAACTCTGTCGTGGCACAGCGGCACAAGCGTTTATTTGTAAAGGCGAGAGGTTGTGGGTTCGATCCCAAAGAAATGAAATATTAAATACTTTTATTTCTTTGCTCTTATAACTAATTCTGTGGTGAGTATGAAACGGAACGTCTTAACACTACCTACCAGGTTCCCTCTGCCTCCCCTGCCATGTTTAGGATACAGAGTGAAACTGAGTGAGAGTGAGTAACTTATAGGTATATATGTGTTACACTTGGAATCAATTAATTAATCCAGTGAATTTGGTTTACAAGAAAATTCTCTAAGATTTCTCTAAGATTACGTTTCGAAAATTGAACTTTCAAATAAACAATCTAAAAATTGGTTTAATTACATACAACACAATGCCAACATATGAAAGTAAAAACCCAGTCGAAACAAAATGATTATTTCTATTTCTTCTTATATGTATATATATATATATATATATATATATATATATATATATATATATATATATATATATATATATATATATATATATATATATATATATATATATATATATATTTATATATATATGTATATATATATGTATATATATATATATGTATATATATATATATATATATATATATATATATATATATATATATATATATATATATATATATATATATATATATATTACTTTTTTTTATTTTCATGTCATGTCTGTATCCCGCACATAGCAGGTTAGGTAGAAGGAAACTGTGAACTTGGAGTGTTAACACACTCCTTTCCTATTAAGACACTTTCGTTCTCCACTTGCGTGTTCAATGGTGGTTCAACTCAACTTCCTCACCTCGCTTCAAGAGTAAAGAAATGAAAATGTTAAAAATTGTATTCCTCCGAATGAAAATTGAACCCACAATCATCGTGACTCTAAGCTTGTGACTTAGTACCATGACGGCCTTTTAAATATCTCCGGACAATATTAAAGGACAAAGTGCGGCGTTGTGTTCCTATACAGCGTCAATAATTAATAGGAAATAGAGAATAAAATGTTTTGTCACTTCCACGAAGAAAAATGAAGAAACAAATTAAAAGCAAAAATAGGCAGAGGAAACTTGGGAACATAGTGTTAAGACACTCCGTGCCGTTCCTCACTTTACAAAAACAAATCTCAAGTTATAAAACAATATTCACCGGCACACAAGTTTCACTTTCTGTCCCATTGAGGTTCCTCATTTTCAAATCGTACGTATACGCATCGAGCATACCACATAAGCTGTGATTATCTTCACTACTGTAATGTTCCACAATCGTCGACAGTTGCGGGAACCACAGCCTAAGTACGTTGAATCTGGAAACAGAAATACACTGTGACATGGTACTATTGAGCCAAATGAGTTTTGCTTAATATCCACAAATTAGTTTAGATATTTGCAATTGTGAAACGTTTGAATATTAGGGTAGTTCTACCCTCTACAACCACTACCCTCAAATTAAGAAAAATCTACTTTTTATTATTTTTACACATTGAGAGAATAAGTATTTTGGCGAACTATTTATTTAAATTCATACTTTTTTTTATAAAACGCGTCAACATTAGAACGTAGCAGGATAATTTTATATGTTTTCTTAATAAGTATTTTTCTCTCCTGTATATGGAATATCTACATGTATTTTTTTTTGTTTCCATAGATTCTGGAAGAGATTCTTTTTTTAAAAATATATTTTATTATTTCATTACTAAAAATAATATTATGTTTAGGCACATATTCTGAAACAATATATAACTATAAACCAATAATATTTAAATTAATTTATGTAACTCTCTAACTTGAAAAATTATGCAAAATTTTACCAGCTTTTCGCTTTTACCAGCTTTTTCCCGAACATGGCAGGGTAGGCAGAAAAAACTTAGGTTTTAGGAATCCTGCCATATTCGGAAACCTAGTGTCACTCCGTTCCATTCCCCACTTTCCCCGGGGAAATGACAATAAAATATAAATTAACAAAATAATACAGCGTAATTGATATATTCAAGTCAAGTATAAAAAAACTACACACTACGTAACAATGTTTAGAACATAACCATAAACACAACTGTTTTTTTTGAACCACGACAGTCTCTTTCAATGAAAAGACAATTACTTTAGTCCCATTTTCACCGGTCCCATTTTCTTCTTAGAAAATACAGTGGGTTGGCGTTAAGATGAATGAATAGATAATTTCGTTTAAGATTTCTATTCTGCTCTACTGAGAGATTTATTTATGTTTTATGTAAATAAAATATTTAAGGAAGCTGTTTTAGATCTTAAGAGTAAGGTAATTATTATATAATGTCCTATTCTATTGTATTATTTATTTAATACAACAATTTATTACAATTTACTTCACCAATGTCACTTAGAATGAAGAAGGCACGATGGAGATTTATTTTATGTTAAAATAGATATAATAATACTTAAAAGACTATATTAATGGTTTAAAAGAAATAGAAATTCTTATTAGATATGCCACGAACTAAACAGAATAAGACAGCATATACATATATTATATATGCAATCATATAACATAAACATCGGGTTAGTATAATCTACTTACTACTAAGTTTAGTTTACAGTTTTATTCTATTTTATATATTTACAAAAAATCTTAAAAAGAGGACTAAACACAAACATTAACAAACACTGAACATTGAGGGGGGGAGGGGGGGGGGACTTTAAGGACAAATTAAGTTAGCACAAAAAAAGAGGATATGTGAAGTAGAACCTTCGTCCAGGCCACATTCGCACAGTGAATGGTCCATGACCCTGATCTTGTAAAATGCCCTAAATAATATCGATATAAAGAAATGAAATATTCAATATTTGAATTGCCATATGCGGAATACAGCATAAAGCTACAAAAAATAATATTGTCGTGGCGTAAAAACAAAACCATGTAACTGTGACAAGAGGTTGTGGGTTCATTCTCCACTCGAGAAGAAATGTAATATTCAATATTTTCAATTTAAAGATTTTATAGAAAATATAAAATATTTCATTTCTTTGATAGATAGAATTGTTTAAATATATGAGGTATAACATATTATTATATAATACTTACAAGTTCATTATGAAGAAATTCGTTGTGCAAAATAGCAATGCGTACGAACAGAGCGGCCTGCGGAACATGGGCTTGACGTTTCGAAAACCCGCAATCAGCATGTCACAGAGGCCACCAGTTTTGTGTTCTGGTGATTCATCTATTGTCAATTTGGATTTGTCCCTCCACATGTTGTAGTACTGTAGAATTAAAAATGTATGAGAGCAAAATTATTATTGGAAGTAATGAATTATTTATATATCCTCGCAATGGTAGGATAATTGACGGCGTTAAGTTGCGCTACTTCTACTTACAAGATCTAAAGTGTGGTACGCGAGGAATCTATCTTAGATAGATTTCCTCTGCATTATTCGCTATAAACGGCATGTACAATAAAAAACTTAATTTCTTAGATTGATGAATTCATTTGAACGTTTTCTTCCTTTATAATATTAGTAATAAAATTTATCACACATTGCTAAATTAAATGATTAATACAAATAAATCTTGAGGCTTGTCGTGGCGCAGCGGCACAAGCGTGTGACTGTAACCGACAGGTTGTGGGTTCAATCACCACTCGAGGAAATGAAATAATTAATATTTTCAGTTTAAATATCTAAAGTTTCATTTCTTTGCTCTGGTAACAAGACAAAAACGCGGCGTTGAGTTCCACCACTCATCATGCAATGCCTCAAATTCAGCGGAAAGTGGAGAATGGAAGTGAAATGGAGTGTTTTAACACTAGGTTCCCAAGTTTCCTCTGCCTACCCTGCCATGTGCGGGATACAACGTGAAGCTGAGAACACATATAAATCCTTTAATTATATTAATTAAAATGTTATCAAAGAATGTTGCCAACTTTGCGAAAACAGGAGAAGGTGTACATTTAAATAGATATTTTAATGTATGCATGTACGTGCCTAATTATGAAGTTGTACGAAGAAGTTTCGTGAGAAATCGTTGAGAACTTTAGATACCTGAACTAAGCAACAAGTTTTATTGAAACAGTGAATAAATTTATTATATTTACTTTTATCAAAAATGTTAGATATTCATTTTTATATATGTGATACTCTGTGAAGCTATATAACATAATAATAATATAGCTTCACGGAGTATTACATATACAGCAGGGTAGGCAGAGAGAATTTTGGATAATTTTAAGACACTCCAATCCGTTCATCACTTTCCGCCGAATTTGAGGCATTACGTGTTAAGTGGAAAAATTCAACGCCACACTTTGGCTTGCGGAAGAAATGAAGACATTAAATATTATATTTGAAAATATTAAATATTTCATCTCTCCGAGTTGGTCATCGAACCTACAACCTGTATATACAGTCACATACTTTAATTTCTGTTTTCAATATATAAAATGTTATATAAATATTTGTTTTACTACAAGAAACCGTCGTGGCGTGGTATCGGTTTTCACTTAGAGTATACGTTGTTTCCATTTGTACTAAATTTAAAAACGCATAAAATTTTGAACGAAGCAAGATTTGAAGCCGCACCTCTTGGAAACCGTTCAAGCGCTCTGACCAGCTAAGCCATTCGTTCTCACCAAGCTCCGTCGAAATTCTTATACGCTTGTTACAGCTTATTTGTGTTGTTAGCATCTCTGTAGGGAGATTTTTACAAATTTCCGCTACCCAAAGACAATTTGCTTAGAATTATCGTTTGGCAAGAGGGAATGCTATTTATTAAATATTATTACTATTTTTAAAGTGTTATTCCGTACTTAGGAAAGAAAAATATAATTTTTTTTTCTTTCCTATATGTAGAATAACACTTTAAAAATAGTAAAAATATTATTTCCATTTCTTCGTTCTGGTATAAAATAAAAGTGCAGAATACGCATTGCCTCAAATTCGGTGGAAAGTGGAGAATGAAACGGAGTGTTTTAAGATAAGGGTCCCAAGTTCCCTCCGTCTGCTACCCTGCCACGAGAGGATACAGTGTGAAGCTGAAAAAAAGTAAGAAAAATAACAAGTTTATCAATTCATAAGCAACGCTAATCGTGCATTTTCCCTCTACAAACTTGAAATGTAAACGTACAATTAAGATACTGTCTTGCGGCAGCAAGATGGATAGCGGTTTCGTAATAGATTTTCTATGTCACTTATTTTCTATTAAGTAGGTAAGCCTAGACGATAATATTAATGGTAGCATCGTTTCTCCCTTGTAAGGAAGAAAAATGTCAGTTATAAGTAATATTTAGGTATTAAATTGATTAAATGTACGGCGTTGAGTTCCGCCAGTCTATATTATAATAATATCTTGAGAATTCGGTGGAAATTGGAGTATGGAAATGTCTTAAAATTAGGTCCTTACCGCAAGCAGAGATCGACTTACAAAAAAGACAGACGGTACATCTATACTTACAATTAATCTGTAACTAATCACTGTCTGTACATGTACGATAAATTAAAAAAAATCATAAAGGGGTTGCTTACTAACGCAATAGGACCAGAATATTTTAATTTTTTTTTGTATTTTGGTTTGTGCGTTCGTACGCAATAATCTCAGAAACGGCTAATAAGATTTAGATGTTTTCACTATTATCTTATTGCAACGTTCTCTCAATATTTAACGTTTGTTTTATTTAAATGAGTTAATAAATAAAAAAAGCATTTGAATCCTCTGCGATTACCGATGGACATTAATATTTTTATTTTTATTACTTTGTAAACTCGTTTACAACTTTTATCTATTCAGAAGACACTTCTGAATTAGTTTAGATAAATATTGAGACGCTAAAGCTCTCATAAAATTGTTATAGCAAAAGTGGTGTAACTTGTATTTAACAAATTTCATAAAATAACTTGTAGTTACAATGTCTTGCTGACTTTAGACTAACGTCAAAGCAATATAAAACAACGGATTTTTTAAGAAAGTATGTATATGAATATGTAGTTTTTTACATAAAATAACTTGTAGTTACAATGTCTTGCTGACTTTCGACTAACGTCAAAGCAATATAAAACAACGGATTTTTTAAGAAAATATTTGAATATGTAGTTTTTTATCTGACAATATTAGGATACTTACTTTTGTTAATCTGTTATGTTTCTACTTCCACCACCTACCTGTTAATGTCAATATTGGTATCTTTTCGCCCTAAAGGTTATCTGGAAGAGATGGCTATTTAGCCATAAGACCGCCTTTTTATACATAATATGTCTCTTATAATATTGTTGTGGTGTACAAATAAAGTTATAAATAAATAAAATAAAAATTTCGTACCGTTTGCCACTTTTCGCTGAATTTAAAGTGTTGTATGCCAAGTGGCGGAACTCAACTACGCTCTTTGCCTAGTTACCAGAGCGAAGAAATCAAATCATACAATATTTAATTTAAAAATACTAAATCGTCATTTCCTTGAATGGGGATCGAATCCACAACCAGTCGCGTTTACACTCGCACGCTTGTACCCTTTCGCCACGAAAGGTGTCAAAACTTTAATAACAGAATAAATTAAAGTGACAAGTAATAAAATTTACCATATTAGTTACATTTAAACTTATACCACTTGTGCTCTACTTAATACATATATACTCGTAAATTGCAAGATGTTATCCAACTATAACGCCAAAGCAATAAATATTAGGATCCAATGGCAGCCATATTCACGCAATTTATATAACCAAAATGTTCTCGCTATTTCTGGAAAGAAACTCCACAGATTTATGTTGCCACCTTACACTGCGGTATTGTTTTGCATGCCTCTAAATAGTATGGGCATAAACATCGGAATATGTTGTCTTTTGTTCGCGTATATTATATTACTTTATTAATAATTCTTGAAACGCTTTGTAGTAGTGTGATACGTTAGGTTTGTAAGTAGTTATTGAATCAGCTTCATTTTGTTTCTAAAGGAGGGTTGAAAAATGAATATTTTAATATATTCTTGTAGATTGGAATAAATATAAGTATTTTGTTGACTATAGTGGTAAAGTCGAACTGTTATTGCTATAAAATTGGTGTTTTTGAGTTCAATTCCTACTCGAGGGAATTTTTGGAAGGTTTTTTTAGTTAGGAAGTTTTTTGTACTTACCCCACATAAAACGAACTAAAAATGTTATTTTATTTCGTTATTCCAAAATATATAGAATATATAATATAATACTAAATTTGAATTCCAAAGTGTGGAATAACACTTTAGAAATAGTAAAAATATATATATAATCAAAGTTTCAAAAACCAAATACACTAATATATATAATAAATGTAATGAATAAAAAAATAAAATTCTTAAAAGCAAATTATGTAATCCTTTTATTTATTTCACGGCAATAAAGTAAATATTCACTCGGTTAAAAACCTGCAGCACTCCTGGCATCAAAGTTAAGCCGCCGTCACAACGTAACGTGATACAAATAAAAAAGTATTAACAATTTACGGGCTTTTTTAACGCCATCGTTGCTTACGTATAGTATGTACTGACTATATAATTTGCAGTTATGGATTCAATCCTTTTTCAGAAAAAAATGGGAATCTTGTTTTTTTTTCCTTTTTTTTTCTTTTTTTTAGCTTCACGCTGTATCCCACACGAGGCAGGGTAGACAGAGGGAACCCGTGAACCTAGTGTTAAGACCCTCCGTTCCACTTCCGTTCCCCACTTTCCGCCGAATTTGAGGCATTGCGCGTTGAGTGGTGGAACTCAACGCCTCGAAATGAAACATTAAATATTTATATTGAAAATATTAAATACTTCATTTCCTCGACTGGGGGTCGAACCGAGAACCTGTCTGAACCTGATATATATATATATATATATATATATATATATATATATATATATATATATATATATATATATATATATATATATATATATATATATATATATATATATATATATATATATATATATATATA
>DWMZ01004450.1:0-11715 GCA_018249855.1 Eueides tales michaeli
CCGCGCGGAGACCGCTAGTCTGATATATAAGACTTAACATATCATAAATGAACGTAAATATATTTACGCTAAATAAATTGATATTATAAGCTTTCATGTAAATAATTTCATACTATTAATTAACTGAAGCCTTTGAACCCGTTGAGATGAATGAGAGAAATTATGGTCGTTCTACTAATTATACAAAATCTCTTGACTTATATTTATGAGCTGTTTCATTTAGTATATGTATTTATTCAAAAAATATTCTAAATGTATTATAAAAAATGCTATTTATAAAGAATATAATAAAGAGGCCTGTGGTGGTGCAGGGGCACTAGCGTGTGACTGTAAACGCAACAGGTTGTGGGCTTGATCCCTACTCGAGGAAAGAAATATCTTCATTTCTTTGATCTGTACCTGTTGCATCTTCACGCTGTTTCCCGCACATGGCAGCAGCAGAGGTAACTTGAATTGAGAACCAAATATAAAGACACTTGACACTAGACACCGCCTGCACAAAAAATACACTCAACAAGGGATGCTTAAGTCATTGCGTGCTGGAATTCAACGCCGCGATTTACCTTCTTACCAGAGCGTAGGAATAAAAATATCGCTAATAATCGCTATAAATCACAATGTCACGTTTACAGTCAGTCATACGTTTGTGTTCTGCACTAGGCCTAATACGTACTCATTATGAGTATAAAAATATATGGAGTATTAACATTATATACTGCACACCTGCAGGAATGCTTATTTTATACTGATTGTAAGCTGAAGTGTTCTGCACAGGAATATAACCTGTAATCTTCTTACAAAACAACCCAACTTATAACATGTCTATATATCGACGCTTGTCATCAGCAGCTCAGTCCGTCATATATAACTAAATAACTTTAGCAACTGTATTAATTAGAATGCGCTGTAAACTTAACTACGCTATTTGGACTTGATGAAACGTTATACATACTAAAGGACCATATGCTTAGTTAGTGTTAAATTTGCACAGTTTAACTTTGTACAACGGTAGGTCGATGATCTTTTGTTTTGTTTATTATTTACTAGTTTTCATGTGCGATTTCGCCCGCGTGTCGAGTTGGGAATAAACAAGATTTATGTATGACACGTATATATGGCATATAGCTCTGACCACTGGGACGTCATTGAATAAATCATATCTTCTGCCTTTCTCAATACGCATTTATATTATCTCGATACACATTGTTATTATAAAAATGAACGGAGATTAAAGAGAGAAAGAAAGATAATGTTTGAAGAAACAGAGAATTACTAGCTTTTATACGTTGTCATATAAAAATAACAGATTATTTTATAAGTATAATACAAGATATCTTACAGGAACTGGCGCCAGGTGCACGTTAACGTGATATAATAGACTACCTGTTGCCTTGTAACCTTCCTCGATAAATGTACTATCCAATGTAGATATATTTCTTTTATTTGACGAGTTGCTTGAGCAAAAGGAAATAAACTTTTCACATTTTTATAATGATAATATAAATACGATTTTGTTATAGGTGCATTGGTGAAGTGTTTTTGTGGTCAACTGGCACACTCGTTACGCCATAAGAACTGAACTGAACTAACATATAATAAATCAATTTAAAAAGTAACTAAGCCTTGACATAGAATTCATATTTTTATTTTGATTTTAGGAATAGAACTCTACTTAATACACAATGAATACAAATTCCAACGGAAAATAGAAAACAGAATATCTTAATACTAGATTCTCAAGTTTTTTTAGGAAAAATTTAGCCTTTTATGTGCGGGTTATACTTTGACGCTCAAAAAAAATTTAAATTAAGTAACCAGAAAAATCTAACTTCAAATTAATGTGTACTGATTAGTATTGGTCACATTAAATAAACAATACTTATCTACACAATGTGATTGGTATACCAAACTATTTCTTATATTTAAACTTCTTCTTTCTTTTTCATAATCAAAATATTTAAACTAATCAGATTTCAAATTATAACTAACAAATTAACTAAGATACAGTATTCTCATAATATAAGGCCTTTTGTATACGGAAATAAAAAATCACTATAATATCTCATAATACAAGTAATACTACCGCAAGTAATAAAGCTGTAGGATATAAAAGGGCGCGTGTATATAAATAAAACGTTGACATGTCGCTTATTGGAGAACTTGTTAGAACGCGGTTTCATGTTAACAGAGAATGTGTCTACCTTAATATTTGTAGTGTTAACAGTGTGAATTTGCACTTAGTGTAAGAAAATATTATTTGAATCGGTTTAACTCGATAGTTGCTACTTTGATTTCCACTCGGGTTAGTAAATTATTTTTAATATTTACATATTTTTGTTCTGCTAGTATCAACATAGAGTGCGGCGTTGACTTCCGCTATTACGTACGCAATACTTCAAAATTTCAGCAAAAAATCAGGAACAGAGTGTTTCCACACTAATTTCCCTCGCCTTTAATGCGGTATTTAGGGGAAAGTATTTTTTTGTATATTCAACCTACTTTAAATGTCAGAAGTTAAACTTTATGTCGATGTGTTCGAAATATATTCTAAAACTATTTTCTATTCCAAAGTACGAGCTCATCAGATCGTGTGTTAGTGTACGAAATGTATACAAATTATCTTTCAACTTCGTAACCAAAGAATAAAGGCATGAATAAACCACTGTAGGCAAGTTTTTTTTTATTTTGTAGGCAATGATATCAAGAATGTTTAATAAATAAAATAATAAATCTTTATTTAAAAAGTAGTTTTCGAGAACTCGATATCGACAAATCTTCTCTTATCTCTTAATAAACAGTTAACCAAATAGACATGTTAAATGTCAACTTTCTGATTCAGTTCAGTCACTCTATAAAGAAGGAGTTTTATATATTCAATAGGAGTTTTATTATTCCTCACGGCATGGAAGTGGAGACTTTTAATTAGTAAAATTATATTCATAAAACGTTTCAGAACAGACGAAAAGGCTACTAAAAGGTAATTAAAATTTAATTTTGGCGCTTAAACCACTTTAGAAAACTAAATGTAATAAAAGTTGATTCATTAACGCTGGACGACGATTCTGTATCAAAATCAAGTTTAGGTATTTGCACTTTAATCTAGTGACATATTGAAATTAAGTTTTTAACAATTTATTAATTTTGAGTTGCATATTTTTTATAGAAGTAGTTTCACGCTGTATTCCGCACATGGCGGGGTAGGCAGAGAAAATTTGGGAACCAAATATTGAGACACTCCGTTCCGCGCCTTGTTACAAGAGTGAATAAATACATAAAATATTTAATTTGAAAATATCGAATATTTAATTTCTTCGTATGGCGCCTTCTCTCGTGTTTACACAGTCACAGTCACATGTTTGTGCCTCTGCGCCACGACATGCCTCAAAAATTCAATTGATATTATTATTTTAATCAATTAATATTACTAACTATTGTGAGGGCGTATAGAAGAGTAGATGGTCTCCAATTTTCGAGACATTGTGTGTAGAGAAACACTCAACACACAATGTCTCGAAAATTGGAGAACATACCTTGTCTTGTTAAAAAGGAAAATAATGATGTTCTCAATTGGGAATTGAATCCTCAAAAGTCAGATGCGCCTCGATCCTTATAAATATAACAATATATAACATATATAAAATATTAATAAATATAACAATCATATTAATACTAATTTATATTAAGAATGTTGCCAAACATTAGAGTTACTCTGCATAATGCTCATCATTTTGAATTTGAATTTATTATTGTACATCGCTCTGTACTAGGTCTTACAACCTAAACTCTGTATGTGTTTGCGTAAAACAATAAACAATGACTACCTAAAGAGACATATCTACACAGTTTTGATATTTTCAAAGTAGTGTTCCAAAAATAATATCCACAGATGTTTATTTAATCTATTAGTAAAAATGGAACTAGCAACTAGTGAATTGAGAAACTGACGAAGACGTTACTTTGGTCCAAGATATTTTAAAATTTAACTTCATTTTTACTGCTGCGAGAGTAGTAAAATTTAGTACAATTCAAACATAGAACGTTTAAATAGTCTGATACTATACTTGTTTAACATATTGAAAATGTTATTTCACACTTAGGAAATAAAAATACTAATTTGGAAAAAGTATAAAAAAGATTAACGTAGCGGGATTTGATCCCGTGCCTTTTGGATACCGTCCAAGTATTCTGACCACTAAGGCATACATTCTCATCAAGCTACATCGAAAGTCTTAAGCGCTTTGTTACAACTTAATTCTTTTGTAACCGACTCTGTAGGGATTTTTTTTTAATTTCCTCTTACCTAATATAAATAATTACTTAGAATTACGGTTTGGCTAGAGAAAATATTTTTAACATTTTTATTATTATTTCATACTTAACAAAGAAAACAACAATATTTATAATAAACCTGCCGGAAAAGTGAATCAAATTTATCTTGCAAAATTTTACATACACAAACAAACAGCTTAACACAGCAAAGTAGCACAGTCAAATAAAAGTTACTAAAAATCGTGAAGCTTTTTTTATAAACTGATAATAATACGAACAAAGTAATTAATAATGTTAGATATAGGTAATACGCTTTTGTGAAAAAAATAATTAAAATGTATAAAAATCATCTTTGAAATATTTGAATTATGAATACTGTACCAAGGAAGGGGTTATAAGTGCCTTATCATGATTACAAATTATTTTTTTACATTTTTGTTCCTTTAAAATCATTATGTTTCACTTTTTAGTTACATAGTGTCTTAACATTAGGTTCCTAAGTTCCCTTTGCCTACCCTGCCATGTACGTGATACAGTTTGAAGTTGAAAAAAAAGAAACAACTCAATCAACTTTACAATAGTTAACAATAATAATGTCCACTTTTACAGTTAAACTATTTTATTCCATGAGTGTTTAAAAGCGTTAAAATTTAACTTTACATGTAAAATGCTAATAAGTATAAAGTACGAATATCAAATTATAAGTCATATTATGATTAATGAAGTCTGTCACGGTGCAAGATCACAAGCGTGTGATTGTAAACGCGACATCGTTATAGATTTGTTTCCCACTCAAGGAATTGATATATTTAATATTTTCAAACATTGAATATTCTATGTTTTTAATTTCATCGCTCAGTACCCTGAGCGAGGTAAAGCAAGGCTTCGCTGGTAACAAGGTAAAGCAAGGCTTCGCTGGTAACCAAGCAAAGCGCGGCATTGTGTTACTTAACACGCAATGCCTCGAATTAGTCGGAAAGTGGAAAATGAAACGGAGTGTCTTAACACTTGTTTCACAAGTTATTTCTACCTATCCTGTCATGTACGAAATATGGTGTTAAAATAAAAAATAGAATAATAAATGTTAAGTATCTAATATTTTTTCCGTTGACTCATACGACTTGCTAATTAAATAGAACAATTTTCACTTTTCAGATTATTCATGCTATAAAATGTTAACTTTCCGTTGAACAGATGAAGTTGCTAAGAATATATTACTTGCTCTCTTGCACCGTGATAGACTTCATTAATCATAACATGCTTTATAATTTGATATTCGTACTTTATACTTATTATCATTTTACATATAAAGTTAAATTTTAACGCTTTTAAACACTCATGGAATAAAATAGTTTAACTGTAAAAGTGGACATTGTTAATGTTAATTATATATAATTTAAAATATTAATATTGTAAAGATAATTGAGTTCTTTTTCTTTTTCTTCCACTTTAAGCTGTATCACGTACATGGCAGGGTAGGCAAAGGGAACTTAGGAACCTATTGTTAAGATACTATGTAACTAAAAAGTGAAACATATAGATCGTGATCATAGTATTGATAAGTCACTTATAACCCCTTCCTTGGTACAGTATTCATAATTCAAATATTTCAAAAAATGTTTTTAAACATTTTAATTATTTTTTCAACAAAAGCGTTTTAACTTATATATAACTATTATTAATTACTTCGTTTATTCGTATTATTATCGGTTTATTAAAAACAGTTTCATGACTTTTACTAACTTTTATTTGACTGTGTTACTTTGATATTTTAGGTTGTTTGTAAAATCTTGCAAAATAAATTTGACCCACTTTTCCGGCAGATTTCTAAATATTGTTTTTTCTTTGTTAAGTATAAAATAAAACTAAAGATGTTAGAAATATTCTCTCTTGCCGAACCGTAATTCTAAGTAATTATTTATATTAGAAAAGAGGGAATTAAAAAAACTCCCTACAGAGTCACACTATATTTAAGTTGTAAAAAGCGTTTAGGTCTGTCTTTAAGGTGTGAAGCACTTTAAAAATAGTAAAAATATTTAATAAATAGCATTCTCTTGCCAAACGATAATTCTAACGAATTGTCTTTGGGTAGCGGAAATTTGTAAAAATCTCCCTACAGAGATGCTATCAACATAAATAAGTTGTAACAAGCGTGTAAGAATTACGACTTGACTTGGTGAGATCGAATGGCTTAGTTGGTCAGAGCGCGTGGACGGTTTCCAAGAGGCGCGAGTTCAAATTTTTATACGTTTTTAAATTTAGTATTTTTCTTTCCTAAGTGTGGAATAAGACTTTAAAAATAGTGAATATAGGTATTTTTCTTTCCTAAGTGTGAAATAACATTTTAAATATGTTAAACAAGTATAGTATCAGACTATTAAAACTTTCAATGTCGTAATATATTATATAATATATTTTAATAACTAATTTCTGTTTAAATATGTTCGTGTATTTCAATCATAATCAAATCTGCTTAATCAAAATTAATTCTAGTTCGATACAAAATTTAATCAACTGGCCAAATTTAAAAGCTATTTCCGTGAAAATTTATACATTGCCCTATATTTAATTAATGAAATTATTTTAACTTTAAATAGCTAAATATTTTCTTTTCAGTTTTACGCTGTATCCCGCACATGGCAGGTTATGTAAAGGACAGTTAAGAACTTAGTGTTGAAACACTCCGTTCTGTTCCACAATTACCGCTGAATTAGAGACATTGCGTGCTGAGCTGCGGAACTTAGCGCCACGTTTTGTCTTCTTACCAAAGCGAAGAAATGAAAATATTAAATATTTCTTTAAAGCTAAATCTTACTAATATTATAAATGTTTGTACGGATGTGAGTATGTTTGTTAGTAAACATTAGTTTAGGATTATTTATCTTAAATAGTTCTAAATAAAAGTTCGCGACAGCATATATCTATCTTTTATGTGTAAGTCACTATGACCAAAATAGTGAACGCGGACGAAGTCGCGGGTAACAGCTAGTATTATATAACTCTTTTACTTTTTTTAAAGCGTTATTCTACACTCAGGATAGAAAAATACATTATTATTTAAAAACAATACTATGATGCTAACAAAATAAATAAATTGTAACAAGCGTATAAGAATTTCGACGTAGCTCTTACAAACGGCCTACAGCTTACAATGGAGCACCATTCAGCAGATTGTGCACGGTATTGGTGCGAGTTCGATTCCTACTCAGTTAAATTAATATTTTTAAATAGTTTCTATTACTTCGATAAATATTATAAGCTCACATTGTCATTCTGATCTCACTGCCGCTTTTTGGTATAAGTAAAATAAAAATAAATAAAGGTATGGAACGATAGTAATACGTTCTGAGTCCACTATAGTAAAGGATTTTTAATTCCTATAGCTTAATATATATTATAATCATTTTATATATCATTATTTTATTACATAGAAAATAATTAATTATATGAGGGAAAATACAAGAAGAGTTACACACAGGCTCTATTCTTTGTTTCCAGAAATCATATTTTTCACACAAACAACCTTCGGCTGGATGCGATTTATATCACTCCTCCATGCGCTTAATACTTTATCTATATTCATTGATAGCGCTGATAACAATCGATTTTTAGCACCCAATTCTTTCTAAATGTATTTTGTGAATGTTGAATAATTTTTCCGGATCATGTTATACATTATACATTACACTTTACGCTATATACATATATATTATGTAACTTTACTGTTACAATTTATTTACATAATATATATAACATAACATAAATAAATATAAGCATTTTGACGTACCTTCGTAGTAAAAATAATAACATATTATATATTATGATAAGAGCGTATGGCTTAGTGATCGTAGGCGCATGTAGAGCGGCGTAGTTTAACGCTGCGTCCCGCACACGGAATGGTAGGTAGGCCGAGTTTTAAGACGCTCCATTCCGTTTCCCACTTTCCGTTGAATTTGGGGCATTGCGTATTGAGTGGGGAGAAGCTTAACGCCAGTTTTGGCTTGTTACTAGAGTTAAGAAATAAAAATATTAAATATTTCATTTCCTGCACCATAACAGGCTCTTATTTATTATTTACCTCATTACCACTTATGTTTTAAAATATTTTTTGTTTACATCTTTTCCTGATTTTCAGTGATCAATACAAAAGCTATGTGGTCGCGGAAGCAGTCTGTATGCAGCGCTGTGAGCGGCGCGTCTAAAGGTGACGAGCAAGATGTTGCAGCTGGCTTGCAGATTTACCCTTTCGCTATTGCTCTTAGAGTTAGAGTACTGCAGGTATGATGTTTGAATTACTAAGAATCAATTAAACTGAGCTTATTAATTAAGTATAGCATGTAAAGTCGACGGTATTTTAGTTTGTTTCTCAGTTTGAGAACGACAGTAAGGAAAAATGTGACTTTCACATCCGCCACTCAATATGGAATGTCTTGAAAATTCGGCGAAATGTGGATAACGGAGTGCATGCATACTATGTTTCAGAGGCTTAAACACTCCGTTGCCCACATTTTGCCGAATTTTTGAGACATATATTTCGATGGTAGGCAGACGCCTACTCTGCTATATACTGCACTTGTAAAGCGGAGAGATAGTTATATGCTATCTTTTGCCTTTACTATGCTGGTATAAATAATACAGTATTAGTGTTAGTTAAAATCTGAGGCGTGAACGTTTTGAGTGAGAATATTTTTACTTAAAATGTTGGCGCGCCCCTCTCTAGACAGACAAGGTGTGGCATTGATATTATCACTCTGCTGTATGGAAATGCTAAATGAATTAATATAGTAATAGGTTAACTATCCATGTAAATAAATATATATAAAAGTCTACGTTTTCTAGTAACCTTATATTATTACAATGGTAGTAAATTAACAAGTAATAAAAACAAATAATATATTTTTTAATTTTGTTTATTTTAATCAAATTTTGATATATTTTTACTATTTTTAAAGAGTTAGTTCACATTTAGGAAAGGAAAATACTAAACTTAAAAACTTATAAAAATTTTGAACGAATCGGGATTTGAACCCGCGCTTCTTCGAATCCGCTACCCAAAGACAATTTGATTAGAACTATCGTTTGGCAAAAGAGATTGATTGAAAATTTATGAAAATCTCCGTACAGATATGCTAACAACATTAATAGCCGATAGCCGTATTATCTGTATTTGGAAAATTATTCGAAACAATTTTAAGCCGTCATATAACGACCAGGTGAATAATCAAATATGTAACGGGCAGCACGGATTCAGAGCGTGAAGGTCAACGGCTTCGAATTATATCAATTTTATAGATTATGCGTTCACACATATGGAGGACAAAAAACAGGTGGACGCGGCCTATTTCGATTTCAAAAAAGCATTTGACCGTGTTCATAATGTCGTCTTACTCAGCAAATTCTCAGCCATAGGTTTCACTCCGAGACTTCTAAATTTATTCGCCAACTACTTTTTTTACGAACTGTCTGCAGTATGTGCAATTTGAGTGTTTCCACTCTGACCCGTATAACACCTGCTCGGGTGTAAGCCAAGGGTCTACGCTTGGGCCTACGCAATTTCTAATCATGATAAATGATTTGCCAAGTGTTGTCAAGACGTCAAAATGTCTTATGTTTGCCGACGATCTGAAGCTATTCTAGGAGTCGATAGTGCGGCGGTTTGCGAGGCACTGCAGAGGAACATCGATAGTGTAGTAAAGTGGAGTGAACACAATCAATTAGAGTTCAATGCGGCTAAATGAAAGACTATTACCTTTACACGATCCCGCTCACCTATACTACACACGTACTATATAAGCGGCAATTCTATTGAGCGTGTGTTAAATATTCGGGACTTAAGCTTGACGTTAGAAACGGAACTAACACTTAATACGCACATAACGGGGCTCTGTCGCAAAGCTTATACATCCCTTGGCTTTGTTATGAGGCAAACGGCCAGGTTTAAACACAGAGACACCATTCTCTCCTTATATAATTCTTTTGTACGGAGCCATTTAGAGTATAATGCAATAATATGGAATCCTCATGAGAGTAATTAAAAAGTAATGGTTGAAAAAGTTAAAAAAAAATTGCTCGATATCTATATAAAAGACTATATGGATACTATCCATTTTTATATCCATCCCTTTTTGTAGGGGGTATGGTCGGAGTTGACACCTTGGAATTAAGATGAAAGCGTGCAATGTTGTTACATTGTTACTTGCTGCTTAATGGCAAAATTGATAATCCCACGGCCTTATTTTGCTGTGCACTGTATGTGCCGGACCGTCTGGTGTGCCTGTACCGGCGACGGTTGTTCGAGACACACCGCAAGCGGCCCGCTCTGCTCCGACATACCAAGCTCTAAGTCTGCTCAACACTTTGATTGTTCAGTATCCTGAAATAGATCTGTATAATATAAATTCACAATTTTTTTTACTCATTATTATATATATCTTATTGTGCGCTTTGGCTACGCTGTTAGTACAATAAGAACTGTTTTAATAAATAAATAAATAAGCTGTAACAAGCGTATAAGTATTTCGACGGTAAGAACGAACGGCTTACTTGGTCAGAGCGCTTGGACGGTTTCCAAGAGGCGCGGGTTCAAATCCTGCTTCGTACAAGATTTTTATACGTTTTCAAATTTAGTAAACTTTGATATAATCTTATTTAAGACATGAAATATTACTCTAAATATTAACATAGATAGTCCTAACTGCCGAGCCGGTGGTAGTTTGCTGTAGGGCTGACGACACTGACATTTCTATATAACTTAAAATTGTTGTAATGGTCCGATTAAATGACGAATATTTTGATTTGATTGATACAGAAACAGTCATATCTTGATTGCTCTACTAGAACAGCAGCTTTACTCTGTATGCCGCTCATGGCAGGGTAGGCAGAAGGAACTTAGGAACCTGGTACTACGACACTCCGTTCTGTTTCCCACTTTTCACCGGATTTGAGTCATTTCGTATTAAGTGGCCAAACTCAGTGTGTTCCCAGAGCAAAGAAATATTTTTTTTTTTAGCTTCACGCTGTATCCCGCACAAAGCAGGGTAGGCAGAGGGAACCCGGGAACCTAGTGTCAAGACACTCCGTTCCACTTCCGTTCCCCACCTTCCGCCGAATTTGAGGCATTGCGTGTTGAGTGGCGGAACTCAACGCCGCGCTTTGCCTTATTGCCAGAGCAAAGAAATAAAAACATTAAATATTTAATTTGGAAATAATAAATATTTCATTTCCTCGAGTGGGGACCGAACCCACAACCTGTCGCATACACGCTTGTGCCCTACGCTACGACCTGCACGAGTAGGATGTATCGTATAATTATTATCGACTTTACCAATATTATTATTAAAACTTATTTAAGATCTGAGAATAAATTATTATCGATACCTATTTATAAGATATAGCTACAGAATACATTTCATCCATCAACTTAGGACTAAGAACTCAGTCTTCGAA
>DWMZ01004451.1:0-11715 GCA_018249855.1 Eueides tales michaeli
TATTAAATATTTTATATTTTCATTTCTTTGCTCTGGTAACTAGGCGTTGAGTTAAGTCACTCAACATGTAACATCTTAAATCTTGCATAAAGTGAGAGCGGCACGGAGTGTCTTAACACTAGGTTCTTAAGTTCCCTCTGAGATACAAGCTTGAAGCCGAATTTTTTTTATAATATATGCTTAGTAAAGTTTCGGTGATTATTGACAAAGTAAACAAAGTTACAATTTTTTTCACTAGGCAGTGTTATTTTTTTTAAAGCTTTTTAAAATCAGTATGTGAACGTAAATTTGAATAAAGTTTTATGTAACACTCCGTTCTCTATTCATTTCTTATTTTTGATACATGTCATATTGAGAGGATCCGTCTAATTGATTGTGTGTGACAAGGAAATACAAAATAATGAAAAAAAAGTTCTCAGTTTGACCTGTATTTATGTTTGTCTACAATTATCTCTGTATTTTCCAGATTTTGTCTACTAATAGCTCTGTATTTTCCAGATTTTGTCTACTATTATCTCTGTATTTATGTTTGTCTACTATTATCTCTGTATTTATGTTTGTCTACTATTATCTCTGTATATTGACTGCATCAATTTAGATGTGATTTTCAGAAAAGTATTTGTTATGCTTAGCAGAAGGTTATGGTATTTTAACCGACTTCAAGAAAGGAGGTTTTCTTGACTTATAAGACTTACCATTTTCATCCAACAGGTACACTTCGTATCCAACATAGATGGTACGCACTTGGCGGAGGTTCTCAAACGGTTGAATCCCGAGACCGCTTTGTTTATTATAGCTTCAAAAACGTTCACCACTCAAGAGACAATTACAAATGCGACGTCAGCCAAGAATTGGTTCTTGGAGGTCGCTAAAGATGTAAGTATATTATTAAATAAGTAAAGAATATTTAAACAAGGCAGCAAAAATATGATATAGAAGTAGATAACTGACTATTAAAGCATTTGTTTATCAGAGACATTTTTTTATGTGTTTTTTTAAACATAAACCAATTAAAACATAATTAAATAATAATGCTTGCTACAATTTATATATATAATAAAACAAAATTGAAATTATTATACACTTGGTGCGTTAGACCGCTTGGACAATTTGACATTTTTTAAGTGTTCCTAAGTGTTCTGTTTCACACAAAATTAAAATTGTTATATGCTTCTTTCTTCGTCGAGTCGAGTCTTCTATATTTATTTTATTCTCCATTTTCTTTTTAGCCATCAGCAGTGTCGAAACATTTTGTAGCATTATCGACAAATGGTGAAAAAGTGACAGCTTTTGGTATCGATCCCAAGAATATGTTTGGGTTCTGGGACTGGGTCGGAGGAAGGTATGGTATATATTTATTAGTAATTTTTTTTTCGATCTTGTTGTGATTAATATATATTTTAAACGGAAAAAAATTTACCGAATTAACCGTGTATATTGTTTTCTATACATTTTTTTAAATACGACGTTTTGAACACTGCAATAATCTGTGGTAGACTACCAGCCCGCGATTAATCCGGTTAAATTAGTTTCATTTAAGACTTAATTTCTTTAATTTAGTTTTTGATAGAAAGTAATAGAGGTGCTCAGTTGTCCGATTTTCGTCTGAATTCAAGATTTAAAATCTTCTCCCTGCACTGTGTCCTGAACATACTTATTTTGTCTTATTATATGTTTTTTACACTATAAATAAAATATAATGCTCATAAATAAATAAAAGATATTATCATACACAATAATTGTTAGGATTTTAGAGATAAAATGCGGCGTTTAGTTCCGTTATCTAACTATATCCATTATATATCTATTTTTATTTTATACAGATATTCTCTATGGTCAGCTATCGGTTTGTCTATCTCATTGTACATCGGTTTCGATAACTTCGAGAAACTTCTAGACGGTGCTAATTTCATGGATAATCACTTCTTGACTGCTCCTCTGGAGAAGAATGTGAGTATGTTTTTTTATAAACTTAGTATATTTTTTTAAGTCTAAAAGCTAGCTTAAATTTTTTGTAGCTTTTGGAAACATATGTAATTTTTTTAACACTAAAAATAGTAAAAATATATAATATTTTAATATTATAAAATTCAAGATTAAGGACAATAATTTTCATGTATATAATTGAATTGGTATAAATTTAGTATTTAATGTTATAAATTTATATATATTTTTTTTATAAATTTCAGGCGCCTGTTATTCTAGCGCTACTCGGTATATGGTATGGTAACTTCTATGGAGCAGAAACACACGCTTTACTTCCATACGATCAGTACTTACATAGGTAAGGGTTCCTTTTAAGCTATAATATTTTATATTAAACGTTTGTTTGGTTCAGCTAATCTCAGGAATTGCTGGTTTGAAATGAAAAGTTCAAAAAAGGCTATTTATATATGATTTTTTCTCCTATATATTAAGTTTTAATAAATTAAGCGATTTATTACATTATTCCTAATATACTTTACCTATATTGTCTTTGTAGTTCATGTAATAAAAGGTGAGAAATATATAATAATTTATTAATCCACTATATAACATATCGAATATAGATTTGTTTCTAGATATGGACAGTGATTTTGACTTACATTAATGACAGGCATAATATATATAATTAATTATCGTTAAGATCTGCTACTGCGGTGTTGAGTTCCACCACACGCAATGTGTCAAATTACGACAAGTGTTCAATACAACTAAATGTTTGAACACTAGGTTAACAGGCTCTAACCCTGCAATGTGCAGGATAATCGTATTTGTTGTTGCCTGTTGTGGCTCAGTGGGAAAAGCGCGATTGTAAATATAAATAGACCTTCTCAAGACTAACTGGTTTATGTTATACTGTCCTTCTGTACGTTACGGCGTAACCAGTGGGGCCAGTGCACCTCCGGTGTCTGCCCCGCTGGCAGGGACCACTTCCGGCAGGTCTGACCTAAATATGAACAAAGCCCTCGCTTTCTTTCAAGACTAACGGTTTGTGGTATACTGCCCTGGTTGCAGGGACCATTCCGCATGTAAATATGAACAGTTGCGGGTTCGATTCCCACTCGAGGAAATGAAATATTTTCATTTCTTGGCTGTGATAACAATACAAAGCATGAATTAGAATTTCGCCATTCAAAACGCAACACCTCAAATTTGGTGGAAAATGGGGAACGGAACGGATGTCTTTATTTGTGCAATAAAGTATTATTATTATTATTAAATAATATTTTCCATTCAGATTCGCCGCATACTTCCAACAGGGTGACATGGAGAGCAACGGTAAGTATGTAACGAGGAGCGGGGAGCAAGTGTCGTACAGCACGGGCCCCATCGTGTGGGGGGAACCTGGTACCAACGGGCAGCACGCCTTCTACCAGCTCATACATCAGGGGACCAGGTCATTATTATTTATAATAATTTAAAAAAAAATGTTTTTTTTTTAGAACCGGGGTTCTCAAAATGTTATTACTTTATGTTGATAAAGTGTTTGTAGATCTTAGTGTTAAATCTGATTTTTATAAAACGTAGCTAAGGATCGTTGAGATGAATATGAAGATTAAGTGAAATTAAAACTGCATTGAAATCGGATTATTCATTCAGGAAATACGATGCCACAGACCGACAGACACGTGAAACTTATCATACCAAGGGGTATGATTTTTTGTTTCGGAGGTTACAAAATACAAAATTTTTATTAATTTAGATGAGTTTTAGGTTTTAATGTACAAATATTATCTTAAAAGTGGTTATGTCATTAGAACAAGAAAGTAGTTGAATTAAGTAAATAAAGTAATATAATTAGAACCGCGTGCAGGTCGCTAGTATATAATCATTTCATTTTCTCGTCCTACTGACGAGGCAATGCGCGGCGTTGAGTTCCACCACTCGCGAAAAGTGAAGAGTGTGAAGCTAAAAAAAGATATTATTTGAAATTTAATATAGCGGCATCTGAAGTACGCTAAGAGTCCCAGGTTCAAATCCCGTTAAATTTGTTATATGTATTGTTTAATTAAATAAACAACGTTGCGTTACAATATTTATATATTTTTAATGGTTTTTTTTTCTTATTGTATAGATCACATTTAATAAAAACTTATAGTATACTCAAATTTGGCGGAAAGAGAATGGAACGGAGTATCTAACCCTAGGTTCCCAAGTTCCCTCTGCCTACCCTGCTAAGTAAGTAATATATATAATTTCAGGTTAATTCCCTGCGACTTCATAGCGCCGGCTCAGACACACAATCCTATATCTGGCGGGATCCATCATAAGATATTGCTGGCCAACTTCTTGGCGCAAACCGAGGCTCTTATGAAGGGAAAAACTGCTGAAGAGGTTAGTTCACTCGTGTGAATTGTCTTTCATTTTTAGTATAACAGGGTAGGTAAAGAAAATATAGTGATAAGTCACTATATTTTGCAATTTGGGACTCGTTTCGGGATTGGTGAATGTTAACGTTGTATACAATTAAAGGTATAATAAGGCGAAGTATTTTTTTTTACTTCGCCTTTATAGACGAAATGAGGTGGTGAATTAAGCCAGTCAAATATATGTTAAACAAGTTTCTCTTCTAGTGGATAGTGGTGAAGTTAGGTTTCTTAATTTGCAAAAAAAGTTTTATTATTAAATTAATTACATTTTATAATATGAAACTTCAGAGAAAAAGATATGTGTTGTAAGGTTGACCTGTCTGTCCGTTTAGTATGTTAGCTCTGAAACGGATAAACCGATTTCTATGCGGTTTTTTCACTGCAAAGCTTGTTTTTTTGCTATGGTTGTTAGCGATGTTAGTAAAAATTGATCTACCAGTATGAAGAATATCCTTATAAAATACTGGCGCAGCGGCACAAGCGTGTGACTGTTAACGGCAGATTGTGGTTTCGATTCACTCTAAAAATTGAAATATCTAATATTTTCAAACGAAATATTTAAATATTTATTTCTTCGCTCTGGTGACCAGGCGGCGTTGAGTTCCGCCAGTCAACACACAATTCATATTCGGCGGAAAGTCCCCACTTTCCGGAGTGTCTTAACACTAGGTTCCCTTTACCTACTCTGCTACTGTATAATATAATTTAAATTATAATTTCAGGCCAAATCAGAGCTCGTGAAATCCGGCATGGCCCCCGAGGCCATTGAGAAGATACTGCCACACAAAGTGTTTAAAGGGAACCGCCCCACTAACTCCATTGTGGTGAAGAAAATATCACCTTTCACGCTGGGAGCGCTTATTGGTAAGAAATATGTTATTTCTATATATTTTTGTTCACGCTGTATCCCGCATAAGACGGGGTAGGCAGCGGGAACCTGGGAACCTAGTGTTGTATGTGTTAAGTAGTCTTGTTATGAGAGCGAGAAAATTAAAATGTTAAATATTTTAGGAAATTATTTGTTACTAGTTTTTATTTCTGGACTTCGCTGTCTTGTTCCAATAGGAGCTAAGTTGTTTATGACACACGACACGTTGTATATGTGGAACCTGACCACAGATACTGAAATTTCTCTTTAAACTGTCTTATATATTTAAATGATGAAAAATATTTTAGATATTTATATTTAATAATTAAATTCCTATTTTTCTGGCTAAAACAGGTCTTTTTTTGAAAAAAGAAAATTGCATTGAGACACCATTCTATTAAATAGTAACTAACAATCCACTTATCAATAGGCTGAGATTGAGATTGTTGTAGTATAATAGCCAAACTATGCTATATTTTTCATAAATTATAAATATATTATTTTACTGTATGAATATTGCTGTAAAGTTTTATCTAAGTAATTAGTTATTGTGTGACAATGGAACAAACATCCATACATCCGCACAAACTTTTTTTATATAATAAATAATATTTGTAGCATAAAATGTTATAGTGTTAATTAATTTAAATTAGGTTTCCAGGTTCCCTCTGCCTACCTGTCATGTGTCAAAAACAATTTCTAAATCTTTAAATATATGTTAATATCATATAAAATGTTATTTCCAGCGATGTACGAACAAAAAATCTTCACACAAGGTGTGATCTGGGACATTAATTCTTTCGACCAATGGGGAGTGGAGCTCGGGAAGCAGTTGGCCAAAGCCATTGAGCCGGAACTACAAGGTTCGAGTCCCGTGTCGAGCCACGACGCCTCCACCAACGGACTTATTAACTTCCTGAAGGAGAATTTTGCTTAGAAATTGTTATATTTATTTTGAAATATTATATGTATGAAGTTGCTATTATATATAGGCTTTTTTGAAGATTTTTTTTTCATTGGTTGAGTAATGTTTGATATATAGATATTTTTAAATGCTTTGGTTTGTTTGGTAATATGAAAAAGTACTAAAGTATTTTTTTTTTTTGTCAAAATTTATATTAATGTGGATTAATTTTAAAATCTGTAATTATTAAAATCGCATGTTACTTATTTGTTTCCAGATTTAAAATTTAAACCTAAAAAATATCTACAAAAGTTTAAAAATTTATTCAATTACCCATGTTATTGTTCAAATTATACATATTTATTTTTATTAATTTTACCATTTATCTCACTTTTGATGAATATACTTATGAAATGCTTGTTTATTTATATTATTTATATAAAAAAAAACATATTTTGTATCACATTGTGTTGTAAAATTGTATATGGAAAGATGAAATTATATGGAAAATAAAGCTGTAGTTGGAATCGATAATTTTATTTTCTCATCACTTCCTCGTATTATAAATACAAATGTGACAAAATCTTATTAAATAATATTTAAAGATCTGATTATAAATGCGATGGTACTGAATTCGACTACCATTCCACTAAAGTAGTCGGGCAGTGTATAGGGAATGGAGTTACATCACAAAACTTCCTTAATCTATATCTTCCGGATAAAGCATGAAGATAATTATTAACAAAATAAGGATTTCACTAAAAAATATCAATCATGATTATAATAAATTTATTTACACAAATTTATTGAACAAATGAATATCAATTTAGAATATAGTAGAAAGTGACCTGTTCAACAGATTATAAAAAGAAAAAAAATGTACTACAAATGTATATATATTTATTTTAGCTTCAAGCTGTATACCGCACATAGTAGTATATGCAGATGGAACAAAAAAACCTAGTGATGAGACACTCCATTCCGTTCCTTACTTTCGAACCGAATTTGAAGCGTTGAATGGCAGAATTCAACGCTGCGCTTTGCTTTGTTACCAGAGCGAAGCAACTGAAATATAAAATATTTGATTTGAAAATATTAAATATTACACTTTTTTGATTGGGGATCGAACCTACAACCTGTGCCGCTACACCACGACAAGCCTCTATATATATGTTTCTTAATATAAAATAAGATAATGACATTAAAAATGGATTCAATTTAACGATACTAATAATATTTATAAAATCAAATTAATAACATATACAATTATTTAATGAGAAAGTCATAAAATTTAAATTGAATGTATTTTTTGTACCATTATTTGTAGTATTCCATCTTTATTTGGGCTTCCGTCCTCGTCCGCCGCCGGTTTTTGCTTTTTTGTTGGTATTCTTCTTATCTTCTTCAGCTTTGCGTTTTGGATTCGGTGTTGTTGATAACACCTATAAATAAATAAATATATATATATATATATATATATATATATATATATATATATATATATATATATATATATTATTTTTTTTTTTTTTTAAAAATTCTTGGGCCGTTGCAAATGCGGTTGGGGGAGGGGAGGGGATAATTTATTTCTTTTTTCATCTTCTTGTAAAGAATCTAATGGTAAGACACATCTGTTCACCACTTACTCACCGAATCTGAGACATTGCGTATTGAGCGGCGGAACTCAACGCCGCGTTTTGCCATGTAACTAGAGTAAAAAAATAAAAATAATAAATAATTAATTTCACCGAGTGGGAATCAAACCCACAACCTATCACGTTTACACAAGCTTATGCCCCTGCTCCACAAGAGATCTCAAACATAGATAGTCTTAATAAAGTAATTTAATTATAAAAAGTTATTACTGTTAAAGAATAACTTTTAACATAATAAAAACTAAAACAACCTTAAAGAATCCATCCAATCTGCCTTGTACTGAACCAGAGCGTGCCTTCAACAGTTTCTTGGCCCCGTTCCTGACTCTCTCTTCGCTGAACTGTTTGTCTCCACATAAGAATTTTACTAGGCCCTCTTCATCTGGATCCGTCCATTTTAACTGGAGTAAAAGAAAATTTAATAAAAAATATTTATAATATATAATATTATGTATATATTAGAATATTCTTAATGAGACCTGTCGAAGGTCTAATCCTCACTCGAGATAAGATAAAATATTTAAAATTTTCATTTCACTCTGATAACAAGGCTAAGCGCGGTGTTGAGTACCGCCCCTTAGCACAAAATGTCTCAAATTTATTGGACAGATAGTGGAAAAGAGTAGTGTCTTATATGAAACGGAGTGTCCCTACACTATATTTCCAAGTTTCCTCTCTTTTCTGTCCTACTATCTACAGAATACTCAAAAAGGTTAAAAAAAATATTTTAATAAATACTCACTTCAATACCTTCCCCATTATTAACCTCAGGTTCTATAAACAACCTTCTAGCATTCTCAAATCCCCAGTTCTCAGGAGGCACATATTTCTTAACATCTATATTGTGCAATATTTCTTCTATAGAACGATGTTGCTTTATCAGTTCTATGGCCCTCTTGGGTCCGATGCCTCGTATAGACTCACAGTAGTCACAGCCGAGGAGTATGCAGAGGTCAATGAACTGTAAGAGGTCAATGAATTTTAAGAGGTCAATTAATTGTAAGAGGTCAATTAACTGTAAGAGGTCAATAATTGTGATAAATCTATATTTATAATAAATCTGTAACTGATCACTGTATGTACATGGAAGATGTATCTAAGAAAATCTATATATAGGTGATATTTATTAATGTAATAGGGCCCAAAGAAGTGATTTTCAAATTTCTGTTTGTTCGTTTGTATGCGCTATTCTTAGAATGTAACTGTAAGAGGTCAATAATTGTGATAAATCTATATTTATAATAAATCTGTAACTGATCACTGTATGTACATGGAAGATGTATCTAAGAAAATCTATATATAGGTGATATTTATTAGTGTAATAGGGCCCAAAGAAGTGATTTTCAAATTTCTGTTTGTGCGTTTGTATGCGCTATTCTTAGAATGGCTAACAAGATTTATTCTTTAACATTCTTCTTATTAAACTTTGTTTTATTTAAACTTATTTATTAACCAATAAATAAAAAAGTTACGTTAATCTAAACTATACATTAAAATTGCTACAATTTTTTAATTAATATGAAATTTGAGTTTTCAATGTAAAGATATTGACTTAATAGTAATAATGTTATTACAACAAGAAAGTAATTGAGATTTCTACATAAAATAGTGTAATTCAAGCAGGTGAATACGCGGGTGGATATCTAGTTTTATAATATTTGTCAAAGTTAGCAATTTGTGGTGTAAAGAGATAATCTGACTGGTTGTGGTTTCTCAATTGAGGAAATAATATATAAAATATTTTCAGTCATTTGAAAAAAGTAAGAACTGAAAATATCCTAATTTGTAATGAAACAGCGTCTTATTAGTAAGTTGCCAGGTTCCCTCTGACTATTCTACTATAGGCAGAATACAAATTAAAATTAGAATAACACAAAATCTTTTATAAATTTTAATATTGTGAAAAATTCACATTTTCCACATTGGTGTTTCAAGTTAAGTATTTTATATTTAAAGTAATGTTGATAATTAAATATATATTTTTTCTTGTAATAAAGTAAAAAAATTATGATTTTGTATCATAATAATGATACAAATTTACACATAATTGCTGGTTTTATATGGAAAGATACTCTTAAGAGAGTAAACTTGATATCAAGACATTCCAAGCAACAATAAATTTGAAACTATATCCTGTACATGGCAGGGTAGGCAAAGGGATTAGGTAACCTAGCGTTAAGATACTCCATTCTGTTCCCCACTCTACGCCAAATTCGACGAATTGTGTATTGTGGCGGAACTCAACGCCGCCCTTTGCCTTATCACTAAAACAAAGAAATGAAAACTTCACTTCCTTGAGTGGGGATGGAACCTACAACCTGTCGAGGCAACAGTCACACGCTTGTGCCCCTGCGCCACAACAGGTCTCAATAAATAAATTTTAGAATATAAAAAAAGGATATTCTAACCTCATTATGATTTAACTCCAACCCACTCAATACATTATCCAAATGAAACTCTTGTACGGGCATTTTTCTTGCTTCGGAAAATGTCAAATGTCTTAGCAGAACATTTGCACCAAATGTCAACGCGTCCATATCTTCTGTGGCCACTGCATATACTTTACCAGCTTTTACCTGTAAATCATATATTATTAATTATTTTTCAGCTTCATGCTGTATCCTGCTATGTTAAATGGAACCTGGGAACCTAGTGTTGACACACCATTCTGTTCTCAACCTTATGCTGAACTTTGGGCATTGCGTTTTAAGTGGCAGAATTCAAAACAACGTTTTGCCTTGTTACCTGAGCCAAGAAATAAAGATATTGAATATTTCGTTTCCTCAAGTGGGGATCCAACCTACCTTACAGTCACATGATTGTGCCACTCCGGCATAACAGGCCACAAATATTTTTGTGTATTCTTTTTTCTGGCTTTTCCTTTTCAAGAATATGGCAGGGGAGGCAAAGGAAACCTAGCATTAAAACTCCATTGCAAAAACTAATTTGTGTTGGATGGTATCCAAGGGGTGCGGGTTCCATTCTCATTACATGTAAATTTTCATGTGTTTTCTAAATTAGATATACTTGCCAAAGCTGCACACTGTGCCTCAGCTTCACACGGAGCTTCAACTACGGGAACACCCATTAATTTTAGTAATTGCCTTGCTTCTTCACCATGTTGCTTTGTCACTTTAACTAGACGACGGTTGAACTTTTCTATTGAAGCCTTATCACCTAGAAAATTGAATAAATTGCAAACACTAAAATGTTTTTTATTTTTCCACAATTCTTAATGAATTAAATGAGAGATGATAATTAATTGAAATCTTTCTACTTAACACATTGTATTAAATGGTAAAACCAAAAATTTTTTATTGTTCACATAAAATTATAATTTTTCAAAACTGTAGCACAGTTATGTATATATGAATACCTTTTGGATACATCTCTGTCTATATTATAGTTGAAGCTATACATTCTAAAGCAAACTTTCAAATTATTAAACAACATTTTTGAAATATTCTTTGTTTTTTTTTATTACATATTGTTTCTCCCTCGCAGGGAAGTGAAGAGAGAACCAAATGTATAAGCACTTAAGTCTCCACTTTCAAACAAAAATTAAAAAATTATAAGTTTAGTGGTCATTTCTCCTTTACCAAGATTCTTATCTTTAATGTAAATAAATCATTCCCCTACACTGAATTAAATTGGTATTTATAGTCGTTTTGTTAAATTTTCATTTCCTCACTCTGTTAGTTAATTTATAATTTAATCATTTTCATATAATCAAATACATACCAGCTTCAGTAGCTTTCTGCAGTTCTTTTTCAGCCTCCTCTCTCCTTTCAGCTCTTTTGTTTAATTGGTGAGATTTCATGTCTGGTGGTTTACCGTCGAATACATAAACTGGTTTAATACCATTTTCTACTAAACGAATAGTTCTATAGAATGTTCCCATCAAATGTGATGTAGTTTCACCATCAACTGATGTTA
>DWMZ01004452.1:0-11713 GCA_018249855.1 Eueides tales michaeli
ACCTACAACTGCCGCGTTTACAGACAGATGATCCCATACTGAATGTCGGTGAATATACGAGTATGTTTCACAAATAATTTATTTTTAAGTTGACAGAGTTATTTTAAAATGCATTTTGTAATTATAGCTTATATACCTACACAATGTGGTCAACGGCGCTCAACTGTAAGAATAGACTAGCAGAGCGCTCTTGCACTCTAATAATAATAATGATCTCGTACAGCACTCTCTAATATAAAGATAAAGAAAATATCTCTATCAAGCTCATTAGGCGCCTCCTAATGGTATGTTAGCAGCTTTCACAAGACCCTCTTAGACCTCCATTAAGTAAACTAACACTACAAAAATTGCTTATATATAGGGCTGGAATACCGTCTTCTTTTGAGTCTTTAAACCTTTTATTTTTTAAACGTATTAAATTTTTTTACCAACTCTAGATGTAGATAAAGTACTCCTTCGCCTCTATCAAACAACTCTAAATATTGTGTTGGGATAATATAGTTACTACTGGTGCGCCTCACAGAAACAGTACATATAAGATTGCATAATTTAATATTACACTTTGTTGACATAATCGGTGAAAAATAAATATTTTGACAAATTCTGAAATTTTCCCTAAATGTAAAAGCAGCAAATACGTTCTTTAAATTTAAATATACTGGTTAAAACTTAATTTCTTTTTAATTTCTTCGACGTCGTAAAAGCGTCAGCTATGAAAATAAAGCAAGAGTGGATTAGACTCTATATTTTAGAATTCATCACACGCTTATATGTAAGTAGTAAGATTTATATCTAAAGCCTTCAAACAAAGCTGGTTTCGCTCTACAATAGCTGGTTGGTAACGACGAAAGAGCACGGTGTTCTTAAGAAGTCGGGACATCTTGTGTATTGATTTTTTTCTTGTTCAATAAATAAAATTCTCTTTGATACTTAATTAAACAACACTTTTTATATTTTTACAAACTTTTAAGTATTACCTAATTTTTAGCTTAATTGCTATTTACCACGGAGTAAAGTAAAGGCTACTCTTTAACAGTAAGCTTAGTTCTCAAAGTTTTAGTTTTTGTTACAAAACATTTTTTATAATTTCAATATTTTTTATTCATACTAAAAGGAATATTAGAAAAAGCGTAGAATTCGAAAACACAGCACAGGCTCTCGAGACGCTTCATTAATATATACTAGAGAATGATCAAGGGAGTTCAAAGCCGTTTCATTTTATATAAAACTATTCGTATCAATCCCAAGCGATGTTATGTAGCTCATAATATTTGTCCATTTTATTTTTATCCTACTTATACCATGTCTAGTTTTAAAATACTATTCTCTCCGCTTGCCGCCCACTTTCGTACAATTGACTGGTCTGGTGGCTGATCGGTAGAGTTTAAGACATAAGAGAACATATTTTATTTCTCTGAGTAGGAATCGAACCCATAATCATTGGGTTTACTGTCAGATTGTGTTGTGACACAACACTACAGTAATTCCTTTCTTCTTTTCAAAATTCCTCAATTTTTTGTGAATATTAAGGGAGCCTTTTGTGTAACTCTATTTATTAGTTTCTTCTCTCTTTTTTTCTTATAATTTTAATTGAGAAATAAAGAATATGTACAATAAAATCGTTTGCTCAATTCTGAACACTTTAATTCACTACTAACGTCACGCTCGCTATGTTGCCTGCTTGAATTTAAATCGAATTTGATTTTATTTACTAATCTCAATTACTTATATCATCACTTTTAAAACAATATCTATACATTTTTAAGTGTTGAGTTACGGAACAACACCACGCTTTGGTTAAAATAATTAAATTATTTACTTTACTTGTTTTAATAATACACGTGACCGAAGCGCAGAAGTAAACTAATTTCGAAGGACATCTCTCAGATACACAAGGATGTATGAATATATTAAACGATATTCATATGTAACCGCTCATTATAGATCTGAAAGGACCGGAAATAGTAATTAAGGTCTAGTTAGACAATATTTGTATGATCATCATCCCTACCAGATTATACAAAACGATATGAGATAAGTAAAATTATTTCAGCGCATGCATTTTTAATAATTAATTCAATACTTATAAAAGGCAAATTTCGCTCGATTTGCACTCGTAGGAGTGAACTAGTTTCATTTTGCTCCTCCAATAGATAAAGTGCAGCGTAAACTTTAGCTACTTAACTAACAATGTCTAGATTCCAGGCGACAAACAGGGCGTACATACACTAGGTCCTCTTTGTTTACTTGAATGTGTATGGCAATAAAGCTTGGAGCGTTAAAAATTCTTATTTTAATTAATAAATCTGTTAACTAAACGCGTATTTTTTACAAAATGTAATCAATTTACTGGCAACGAAGCGGATTAATGGAATAAAATCTCGGAGCCAATTACTCTTATATAACGGATATCTGTTAAATTACATTTAAGAATAACAATTTGCCATTTGCTATTATTTGGTTGGTTTATTTGGGTCATGTTTTACTTGATGTTATAGTTTGTGAAACATAAACTTCATATACTAAGCATACATACTCATAACATGACGGTGAATATTGAATAGTTTAATTAAGTTACGTCTATGTGTCATAGTGCGTGTATATTCGTAGTTAAATATTTATTTTTAGTGAATTACTTACCTTGTATATGATATTTACACTTTCCGTTGTTTTCGAAGTTTAAATAATCTATCCTTGACGAGATCAAATCTATGAATACGGTTGCATTAAGGCATTTATTTTACTTTATTTTTTTTTAATTTACATTGTAATCTTCTTATACTATATTTATTTAATGTGCAATCTTTTTTCTTTGAATAGAGCAACTTCCACAGATATGACGTACCACTAGCATAGAGTATGATCGAACAAACACATTAGTTCGATTACATTAGTTTTATATTTGTATTGGATTTAGTAGTTTTGTTTATTACAGAATTTTGCATTCGTTGCTTTGACACATTTCTTGTTGAGAAGAACTCAACCCCGTGTTTCGACTAGTTACCAAAACAAAAAAATGAAGAAAATTTATACCATCAAGTAGGAATCGAACCTATTACGTCGCTATGAAACATTGGCCTTGTTTTTCTTTAAATAAATTTCAGACCGGTATTAAATCTACATAATTTTCTACTTCACCTACAATAAGTATTTTCAATCTTAATCTTAAGGTTAATATATATAATACATTCACAATATATATTTATTTACCCGAGCGGAAGTCGGGCGAGTACAGGAGTAAAGTCTGTAAGCAGCATTATTTGTTCTAAATGACTTCTTATAAAGTGAGCCCGCTCCTTGTGAACGTCGCGCGCGTCGCCAGTCATAATATCATCACCTGCAATCACCTGGAACATCTATAGATAACGCTTATTGAATCATCAATGTATCTACTTACTACTGTATGTACTTGAAGGAATTAATTATTAAATATATAATTAGTTTAATTTAAACTTATTACCTTTTTAAAACAATCTTAAATATTTGGCAATGTTATAAGGTACTACGCGCTGTCATCGCTCTTTCTCGAAAACTTTCGTTAGACGAATCCTATCCGCACTTAAAAGTAAAGGAGTTTAACACCGTGCTTTGTTTAACAACTACTTTTCTAAGTGAGTATTTTTCTTTCCTAAGTGTGGATTAACACTTTAAATTATATTAAAAATATAGTTAAATATTCTACAAATTCAAACATTGCTTTGTCATAGCATGTGATCGCGTAGCTTTCAGCAGATATGAACCGAAAAGAAGGGACTCAAAATGGACTCGTTTTACAAATTTTACGCTACTACAAATTTAATTAATACAAAAGGCAGTTTTTATAACGGTCTTTGGCTTTGACTGTTCGTGCGAACAGTTTTGCGATATTAAATACTACGTCGATAGAAACTTTTACAATACCATTAAAAATGTATGTACTTATATATTAGTACGTACCTAAGTTCTTTTATTGCTATAATTTTGTTAACTTCACACTAAGCTGAGGCGACAGGCTTGGTGAAGAGACACAAGTGTGTGACTCGACAGGTTGTGGGTTAAATGCCCACTCGAATAAATGAAATATTTAATATTTTCAAATTAACTTATTTATGTTGTTAGCATCTCTGTAGGCATATTTTTACAAATTTCCAATTACAACAACATAAATAAGCTGTAAAACAAGCGTATAAGAATTTCGACGTAGCTTGGTGAGATGGAATGGCTTAGTTGATTACAGCGCTTGGACGGTTTCCAAGAGGCGCGCGTTTAAATCCGTCTTCGTTCAAATTTTTAAACGTTTTTAAATATAGTATCTTTCTTTCCTAAGTGTAAATATTAAATAAATAGCATTCTCTGTTGCCAAATAATAATTCTAAACAAATTTGTAAAAATCTCCCTACAGAGATGCTAACAACATAAATAAGTTGTAACAAGCGTATAAAAATTTCGACGTAACTTGGTAAGAACGAATGGCTAGTTAATCAGAGCGCTTGGACAGGTTTCCATGAGGCGCAGGTTCTAATCCTGCTTCGTTAAAAATTTTATACGTTTTTAAATTTAGAAGAAAAATAAAGAAATTAAGTAAATAAAGCATCCATAAAAATAATTTATTTATACATTTTGAATTTACTTTAGCTACATATTTAGAGTTATACAGCAACTATTATTAATGTGAGTTCTGCCTGATGTCATTATTATTATAATTCAAGAAAAATAAAAGTGGTGAACGAAATGACAGTGCGCTTAGTGCCACGTAATTTACACGCAATCCACGAACTCTTTGCCAAATATCGCTATAAAGTCGGCCTCTAGCGAGGCGCCGGCGTCTCCCGGCCGACCTTACCCGCTAAATACATTCAAATGGGATGCTTGATATAATTTTTTTACACTTATATTTCTAAATATGTTCTAATACTAGAAACTTAAAGTTTGTTCGGTTCACTTTGTCAATCTCAGAAATTGCTGGGTCGAATTGAAAAATTCTTTCATTCATCAAGCGGTAATTGTAGCTAGATACACCGCGTTACAGATGTTTTCAATCTAAATTTATAGGCTTTCATTATACTTCCATGTATTAATGCAACAATTGTCGTATGGACAATATAAATAACCATATTATTACGTATAATGTAATATGACAAGTGGTCAGTTGACACGTGACAAGTAATAACCAGGGAAGCTGATTATGACGTCGTATCGTGTATCAACTACGTGGACACTATTGTAGTTAGTGGACAGATTATTATACACAGACATATATATCATTAGTTTAATTCAATACTACCATAAACATTAAATGTGATAATGCAAATATACAACTAAAATCTTTTAAACAAATTTTAGGTTCTACATTTTTGAAGTGTGGAATAAAAATACTTATTTAAAAAACGCATTTTTTATATTTAGAAAAGACACCCACCGATTTCACATTTTAAAGTAAAAAAAAACTCTGCAACCTTTATGAATTTTAGCTTAAAACGCGCGTTATGCAATCACACGTTACGCATTGACAACTGAACTCTTTTGTACAAAAGTACGTGCCATATTTTGATCAAGCAGTCATTTTAATCAAAAAGAATTTTTCAGTATTAAATAAAATATTAAACTTAATATGATACTATTTTAAACCCAAACAACAATATTTAAAATATTTTTTTGTGCACTGATTTTGGCTGACAGTACAAAATTGTAGGTACTAGCAAAGACATCGTGGCGAGAAGATCATCACATCGTAGGTAGTTTGGGCACGTCTAGAGAGAATGACGACGATGATAACAAATAATATTTATGAACCTAGAATGAAGGGTACGTAAGGTAGAGCTCTGTTGACTTCCCAGAAAACAGTATCGATGAGTCCTCAGTAATGTCAGGTAAAAAACATAAGTACACTAGAGAAGGAGGTTTGTTTTCTCTGAGTCTCCTGTTAGGTAAGAAGAGTGAAACTAAAAAAAATCTTCCGAGATCTAGCCATAGACACATAATATTAAAAAGTAATTGTGAAAGCCTACTTTTGAATGGTGAAGCCGTAGAGCCTGTTGATTCTACGGTATTTCTCAGTATCACCATTGACTCCAAATTACAGTGGGGACCTTATATTAAAATATTAGCGAAAAGACTAAGCTCTGCAGCTTTCGCGGTAAAAAAAAATTGGGGTAATGCAGCCGGTATTATGTACTAAAATCAGTAATGTACTTGATATGAATACTAGAAATAAAGCGCGCCTGTAACTCGATTGCATTCAGTCCGTAACTCTTTTATGGGACAGAAACGTCTGAGAATTTTCTATTTCACAATTTAAAAAAGTTGTGAAAAGGCATTTATGTGTTAAAGGTGATTACCAAAATAATGATTTTATAAATAACTAGCTATTACCCGCGACTTCGTCCGCGTTCACTATTTTGGTCACAGTGACTTACACATAAAAGATAGATATATGCTGTCGCGGACCTTAATTTAGAACTATTTAAGATAAATAATCCTACAGTTATTATCTTTGTCTAATTCCAACGATTAAAAAAGTTTTTTTTTTAAAATCGGTTTTCCCATCTTCGAGTTATCTGAGGAACATACGTATTAAGAACCTCCTCCTTTTTTGCAGTCGGTTAATAAAATGAGATGATAGTCAGATACAGATTTCCCAATTGCGTTATTATACGAAAAAACCGCATCAGTGCCTTTCAAATTTGAGGGTTGCCCTCGATTTCTCCAGGATTCCATCATGAGATCCTGATCTCCTTACCATGGAACCATTTGTGAAATATACCCTCTCGAACAAAAGAAGAATTTTGAAAATCCGTCCACTCATCTTGGAGTAAACGCGGAACATACATAAAAGAACCTCCTTTTTTATGTCGGTTAAAAATCCCTATAAATTTTAACTTATTATGTTATTCTGATATTGAAGCTATATTACTGCATGAAAATCCGTTCAGTACTTTTTGCGTGAAAAAGTAACAAACATACACACATCCGTACAAGCTTTTGCATTTATAATATTAGTACATAAGATAAATGGATTTTATTTTATGATACATTTTATTCCCAAGGTACATGCCTTGGGAATAAAATTTCAAATGTATCATTGTCACTTATTGTAATATGATGTAAATTTTGGATTTAAAAAAGACATGTCACGCTGAGTTTGTTTCGCCGGTTAGGTCTGAGGCAGAGAAATGGTGATAAATTGTTTGACGTTCGGAAAACGAAACTTGTAACTTCTTATGTTGAATAAAAATTTTCTAATTCGAATTTGAATAAATTTTGCTTGCTGAAGTGATACAAGCTGCATGATGTTGATGCAAGCATCATTCTATGACATTTTTTTAGCATTTTTTTTACAATCAGATAATAAAATTTAGTTTCGAGCGTTAATAAATCAAAACTGAAATTGTATTCTTCTCATGTTTTCCCTCAAGATAAGGTTGTACAATGAAATTCAATCAAAATAAAAGTAAAAAAAATAAAAACACCATAAAGAACTATTGTCAAACTCAGTGTCAATAATGAAAGAATACATAGATGAACGAAAATGAACCCGTTCTGTTCTGATAAATGCAACTTAATTCAGTGTTTTACAAAACTTACTGACCAGAAGAAGAGACTAAATATTAACGAATACTGGAACATTGGTGACCTGAAAGAGCCAACATAAAACTTAACGTATCGGTGGCTTTGGCAATAATAATGTTTTTGTAATGTCAGGAATACTCTTAATTGCTCTTTAATGTAAGTTTTAACTGTGAAGTGAAATATAACTATAAAGTTAAATATTTAATGATGCTTAAAATTTATTGATACATTTTTTCTTGTACATTTTCTATTTATGTTGTGTGTTGACTACACATAACATAAATAGACTTTATGTTATATGATTATGTTAGAGAATAATAGAGTCGAGTATGTCGATGTCAAGAGCAATACGGAATTTCCCGATATATTCCGGAAGCACCAATAAAGCCTTAAATGCGGGCCGGATTACGGTGATTACCCGAACGTCTGTACTCGCGCATAGTTATTTTATGTATTTTTTAAACACACTCAAGCACACCACACGAGAGGATCAGATACAGTGAGCTCATTCTGTAAGAGTCCTGGGCAGTACGCGAGGCAATTAAGAAATCTTTGGCGGTAGTTTGATACAATAATTATGTCAACTGACAGACAAAAGCCACCTCAGTCTACCCGTGACCACGGACTACTGTAAAGTGTTCGAAACGTCGGGTTTTCAAAAATGTTTAAAATTCAATATACGCGATTAACCCAGATAAAATTATTTCATTTAAAATGTTAAACAATCGCGAAAATCAAAGATATTATCCATTTACTAATTTCATTTTAAGTTCTATATACTATGTTATATATACTGTAAGAACATTTGAAGTAATAAATCATAATGGTAGAGATATGGTGGGAACGATATTTTTAAATTATAACCGGAACGAGGTTATCATATACCCCTACAAAGTTCCTGAGCATATTTTTAGAATATATTACGCAGTGAACCTGTGAAATTACGTTATAACAGTATAAAATCTCCATGTGCAGTCCCAAATGTAGAAGCTTTAATAAATATTTTTGGTCAATTTCTTATATTTTGAATTTTCTATGACAGCTTTACGTTGCCTTTCGTATATAAGAGGAGAGACAGAAAGAACATAGCGTAATGTAGTCAGCGCCAAATATTGCGCTACGACAGCCTTTACTTGAAAAACTTGCTTTATAGATAAAAGATAAATGAAATATTTGAGGTTGTGGAGGCACAGTGACATATCGTCTGCCTATAGATACGACTGTGAGGGTACAAATTGGGGGGAAATTTTTTTTTAAATTTATCCTCTTAGGCTAGTAAATGCACTTCCAAGTTTTATTTTTTTATTTTTGCTGTATACTCCTAATAGCAAGGTAAGCTTTACCTCGTTATCAAGGCAAGTAAATTAAAACTAACAACCTATCCCGCTTACAGTGACTCTCTTGTCGCCTTTACGCCAGCACGGCCTTGTATTTTTTTAACATTATTTACTACGATATTCTGTATATTTGATATGAACTAGAGACGCGTGTTAGTGGAAGTAAGCTTGCTTGTGTCTACCAGCATGAATGAACTACCAAGTATAATGTCTAAATTATATGTTCGCTATAGAGTGATTGATCTTTGAAAATAAATCCTCGGAATATTTGGTATGTAATTCTTAACATATACTTTTCGTTAACAAGAGAGAAGTGGCAGCACTCTACAGTCTATACGAGTGTGGGTCAAGAGACATTCATAGTTCGTGATCGTAATGAGTCACGGAAATAGATTTTTCGTATACTTATATCGTTTACTTTTGCGTAGAAACAGTCGTGACGCAACGGAGAAGGACTTGAGTATAAAGGCAAAGTTTTGGGTTCGATCTCTGATTTATTGATTTATTTATTTTTCCGTTTCGAAAAAGAAGGCGCAGCGTTAAATGCATTAATATTCAATGTCTGGAATATTGGATGGGAAAGTAGTAAATAGATATATGTAATTAATTTTATCAAAGCGTGTTAAATACATGCTATGAGTATACTTTGAGAACAACATTTACTTATGATTCACAAACTACTTTAGTTGTTCACTAGATGTTTATGTTTGAAGGGACTTTATATGTATTATATTATGACATACATAAGTATATACTGTATATTATTTAATATGCTCAGTTTATTGTTGATACTGAGATGTTACGAATATCGTTCTGCCTGCGATGGAATTATTTACGAAACTTGGACAGACAAAGTTAAGGGGAACCTACTCTTGAGATATTACGTCAGAGAAATTAGTTTTCCCTCGACTGGGTATTGTATCCACAACCATTGCGTTGACAATTGGATGCTGGGAGACGAGTGCGCGCAGGTGCGACTGTGAGGGGTGCGTTGTCGCCGATAAACTCATATTACTAACAAAATTTACACCGTGATATTTAAGATTTGTACGTTTATGAAATCATAAACGTATATAAAATTTATTATTCTTATGCATATATATTTTATATTTTTATTTTGAAACTAAGTTTGTGATGACTTAATAGACTTATATAATAATAGATAGAAAATAAATAGAAAAAGTAATATACTGTTATTAAATCTTCGTCTGTCATCACAGTTTCTATCTTAAGCATATTATTATGAATTTATAGCTGATTTCCAAATGCCAAATATAATTTACACAGAAAAAAATAAAAAATACTTTCCTTAGCAATGGGTTTAATAAAAAAAAAAAAGAAAGGAAGTGATAGCATAATTTATCCTTCTAAGTATATAATTCCTTTGTTATATGAATACATCCCGCTCACCAAAGTCAAGGCTATCAAATCTGTTCATTTGTACAGTTATAATCTAATCTGTTTGTGTGTAAAAATAATATATGCATTCAAATATTTTATTTATTCACATGTAAATAAAAAAAGCGATGCGGCGTCTGTCGGAGCGGATGTCTATACAATATTAAAGTTGACAGTTCGTTAATAGCGACGAGCTGTCAACTCGCATTTCGTTGCTCGACGTCGAGTCGTAGACCTCACGTAGAATTAAAATAATAAAAACAAAACCTATGTTGAAAATTTATTTAAAAATATATATATTTATTTAAAAAAAAACATAGCAACATTCAATTTAACTTTCCTACAAAATTGTTCAACCAAACCGGTCTCGGCTCTAAAG
This sequence comes from Eueides tales michaeli, assembly GCA_018249855.1. Classification (NCBI taxonomy): domain Eukaryota; kingdom Metazoa; phylum Arthropoda; class Insecta; order Lepidoptera; family Nymphalidae; genus Eueides; species Eueides tales. The sequence goes on from DWMZ01004452.1 coordinate 10,663, forward strand.
CACAAACTGATATTTTCATATTAATATGAGTACCCGTCCTGTACCGCGGACTATTTAAAATAATAAAAATTGTTTTCAATGAATTTTGAAATGCATTCGAATATTTAAAAATATTTAAACCTTTTTGGAAAAAAATGTTAATATACGAGTATATGTATATATTTTTAAATTGAGATTATCGTCTACTATTTGAACTACTTTCTTTACAAATTGAACTGTAGTTTATATTGTCTTTTCATGTCTAAACTACATTTTTTATATTACGAGTAGTTAACAATGTAACTAGAAGTTGTTATGTATGTTATTTTCTTTTTTTTATTTTTTACTTTTATTATCAAACAACCAAAGAAAAAAAAGAAGTGCATGTTTCTTGTTTAGTTCAGTGTGATAAAACACTCTGTTCCCACTCCCTGGCTAATTTTGAAGACATGCATTGCTTTATATTTCTTATTACAGGCCGAGGAAATGGAAATATTAGTTCTTTAAAGTGGAAATCAAACCCATTACTGTTGCGTTTCAATTAGACGATGTGCCGTGACATAATTAAAATTCAATTTTAAATATGTGTTTCTTATTTTATCCTTTCGATATATTAATAAATATGTACATAGATCCATTTTGGTATTTTGATATTTAACAAAAAAAAAGAAATCTTTCTTATTTATAAGACGTATAAAATTTGAACATAGTCGAATTTAAACTCGCCCCTCTCTTGCCAACGATCCAAGCGTTCTGAACAATAATTAAGCCATAGGTTCTCATCAAGCTACGTCGAAATTCTTACGCTTGTTAGAACTTATTTATGTTACTAGCATGTCTTTACGGAGATTTTTACAAATTTCCGCTACCCAAAGATAAATCCATAAAAATATTAGTTAAAAGAACATGCAATTTATTAAACTTTTTTTGCTAGGTATCTTTAAAAATAGTAAAAGATTCTATTGAACAGAGCTGGCGACAAAGTTAACTATTTAAGTTGTTTCTTTCAACGTCGTAATATTTCATAGCATTAGTTTGCGAGTCACGATTATGATAGCTCGTTTAAAACATT
>DWMZ01004453.1:0-11713 GCA_018249855.1 Eueides tales michaeli
TATATATATATATATATATATATATATATATATATATATATATATATATATATATATATATATATATATATATATATATATATATATATATATATATATATATATATGTATATATATATATATAAATATATATATATATATATATATATATATATATATATATATATATATATATATATATATATATATATATATATGTATATATATATCTAGTCGGGTCGTAAGTTTTGTCACATTTTTATCGTGAAATAATTGAGACATGTTTATTTTTAGAATAATCATTTATATATCAAAAGAAACGTAATACTAATTACTATTATTCAAAATGAGCTCCGCGATTTAGTACACAGGCCTTGAACCTTGACCACGAGGTCCATGTCAATATCGGGAGCTGCTTTGATCAAGGATGCCTTGATTGACTCTACATTAGGATGGCGTGTTGAGCAGGCCTTTTCTTCTAAGTGTTGCCATATAGTGTAATCCAACGGATTTATGTCTGGCCTGGAGGAGGACCAGTCTTCGTACCGGATGAAGTCAATTTTGCGCGCCGCTAGCCAGTCTTGCATGCTTTTCGCTCTATGAGCTGGTGCAGAATCTTGTTGGAATACCCAGGGTCTGTGATTGAACATTGTATGAAAAACTGGTTCCACAAGGTTCGCGAGGACTGTATTTTGATACACAATCGCATTTGGTTTTAAGCTTTTCTCACAAAAATGTACCTCAGTTAAGCCCCAATATGAAATTCCTAATCAAATCAAGAGTGAGGATGTAAAATGATTTCGCTGAACATGTGGAATATGGTTGCTGGCCTCTTCGTGTGGGCGTACACCTTATCATTTTGTTTATTGTAACTCTCCTCCACGGTAAATTTGTTTTCGTCCGAAAAGAGAATTTGACGATATTTTCATCCCGTGTACCGCTTCAACAAAACGCGGGATCTCTTCAGTCTCATGTCCATTAGACGCGCATCTAAACGATGTTCTGTTTTTCTGCGATAGGCTCGTAGCCCTAGGTCTTCATTCAACACCCTTTTGACCGTGGTTCTGCTTAAGTGCTAACAGTTTCCGCTTGCGTATGGGATTTCTTTGGATTCGCGCCTTTGAGCGAGCTTTTATCACTGCTGGCGTCCTAGCAGAGTGAGGACAACCACTTCTTTTTCTATCTTCCAAACTCCAGTCCTCATTATGCCGTTTGATAGTACGATAAATTAATCTTTTGGTTAAATCATTTTTTTAGTATACGTTGGCGCGTAACCACATTGATGTAGCGCTATAACCGCGACACAGTCTTCTTTAAGCGTCCACTCCATATTTAATAATACGCCAAATATGAAAAAATACACATTCTTATTAAGATTCTTAATTCAAATTTAAGAAACATTTTTGAAGTTTCTATTGTGTGACAGAACTTATGACCAAACAGAGATATATAGAAGGATAAAGAGGGAGGGACCCTTATGTTACAACACTTAGTATTCTGCTCATCGCCCAGGTTGTTCAGATATTGCTTGTAATTGTGAAACTTAAAGCTGCACGCTGTCTCATTCCCAAAGACTTCAAACAAACGATATATTACTTTAGTAAAATATATCTAATAGACAAATAATTTAGATATATACAAAAATATGAGGACAAATAAAAATATTTGTACAGCCACATCTGTGTGCTCTATTTAATTAAATATCGATTTGAAATCTAAAATATCTGTCGCTGCGATTTCTTAGAACAGAATCATTTTGAGTTTTCCATTTCACTTAAATATGATTGCTTTTAAGGCCGTCGTGGCGCAGCGATACAGCGACTGACTGTAGACGGTAACAGGTTAGAATCCCGCTCGGAGTAAGTGCTTACGTTCATGTTATCAAGACAAAGAGCGGCGTTTAGTTCCGTTACTTAACTCAATTATGCTGAAAATAGTAAAGACAGTCTTCCTAAGTTTTACACTATGTTTACTCTATCTATGATTCTTTTTGGTAAAAAGGAAAGCTCTTTTTTTGGTGCAGCGTATGTAGTTGTTAGTTCTATTCCGCTCGGATCAAACATTATAGTTTATGAAATGAAAATTCCGACATTCAACATGAAATACTTTTGGAATTCGGTGGAAAGTGGGAAACAGAAGATTCTTAATACTAGCTTTGTCTATGTTACAATACCAAGACAAATTATGTAAAGTTTATAAACAGCTAATCAAAAGAAACGAAATTATCAGCCTCGCGCTGTGTCCTGCACATAGCAAGGAAGGCAGAGGGAAATTGGAAACCTAATTTTAAGCAAGACAAAAGCGCGGCGTTGAGTTCCGCCAGTCAACACGCAATACAAATACAAATTCGGCGGAAAGTGGGGAACGGAAGTGGAACAGAGTGTCTAAAACACTAGGTTCCCATTTTCCCCGAAGCAGGGCAAGCAGAGGAAACCCAGTGTTAGGACACTCCGTTCTATTCCATACTTTTCGCAGAATTGGAAGCTCTGTGTATTGAATGACGCAACTTAACGCCGTTCATTGCCTTGTTACCAGAGCGGAGAAATGAAAATAAATTTTTATCTTTCCTTGAGTAGGAATCGATCCCACAATCTGTCACTTTTACATTACGCCACATTAGACCTAAGCCCAACATTATTTTAGTATTCATTTTTATTAATATAGTATAAATATTAATCAAAACAATAAATCAAGACTTGGGCGTATTCCAATTTACATGTAATATATATTAAAGAGTGTAACAGATGTGCTACATAAGTACGCTGCTCATTATGTAGGTACTTAACATATATTTGTTTTGGGGCCTGTCGAAGCGCGGAGGCACAAGTGTGTGACTGTAAACATGACATGTTGTCAGTTCGATGCCCACTCAAGGCAATGGAATACTAAATATTTCCACATCCTTGTTCTGGTAAGTGTCTTATTGGTAACGGAGTGTCTTAACACTATCATCTTCAGATTCAGATCCTTCTTGTGCGAGAAGGAGAAGAAAAGTTATCTATCAAAACACGTAGAACGTGCGAGTATCGAACTTAGGCCACTTGAGGGTTTGCGGATTGAGCGGTGGAACTCTATATCGCATTTACAGTCGCACACTTGTGGCTCTGCGAGCTCTCTGCTTGTCTGAGCCTCTACTTGTGCCTCTACGAGCTTCGACAGGATTATTACTTAATAGACTTTTATCTTGTTTTTAATATTATTTGTAATCTTACAATATACATTTAATACACGCCTATGTCTTTTTAATGAGATTCAACGTTACACCCACGAAAGAAGCTTTATTTTCGTATATATATATATATATATATATATATATATATATATATATATATATATATATATATATATATATATATATATATATATATATATATAGCCCCGGTAATAAGGCAAGCGAAATTCAGTCACTCAACACACCATGCCACAAATTCGGCGGAAAGTTAGCTACAGAATGTAGTGTCTTAGCACTACGTTCCCAAAATCTTTCTGCTTACACTGAAATATACGAAATACAGCGTGAAACTAAATCAAAGTTGTTTAAACACATCGTAAAATAGTCACTCTTGTAAATTGCGATCGTATGAGATTGTCATCCCTTTTCTACTATAAAGATGAAGTTTCTCAATTCAACCATATGTAGTATTACGTTGCAGAAATTTGTCTTACTATCAAATAAGTTTATTTGTAGAGGCAAAAGGATCCTGGTGTTAGGTTTAGGAACCTTATCACGACATGTTCAAAACATATATGTTTGTCATGTGCATGTGTCCGTTTGTGCCACCATAGCTCCTGTAAAAATGAACTGATTTGAATGTTTTTTTTTTTAATCGAAAGCCATCTCAGTGGTCATGTTGAGGCCTATCGTGGCGCAGCGGCACAAACGTGTGATTGTAACCGATAGGTTCTGGGTTCGATCCCCAGTCGAGGAGATGAAACATTTAATATTTTCAATTTAAATATTTAATGTTTCATTTCTTCGCTCTGGTAATAAGGCAATGCGCGGCGTTGAGATCCGCCACTCAACACGCAATGCCTCAAATTCGGCGGAAAGTGGGGAACGAAAGTGGAACGGAGTGTCTTAACACTAGGCTCCCGGGTTCCCTCTACCTACCCTGCCTCGTGCGGGATACAGCGTAAAGAAAAAAAAAACTCAGTGGTCCTTAGCTTTTTTTTATAACAATCATACAGCTTAAGAGTTAAAAGCGTTTAGCCAATATGATTTTTTTTAAGCTTAATGTTAAAATTCTGTTTTGAAATATACGTATTGCGCAGTGAAACTTAACACCGCTCCTTTTCACCTTGTTATATATATTTCATATATATTTATTCTGCTTAAGTAGAAATAGAACCCGCTATTGCCTCAAACATAAATTTCTAAAGAATTTGTTATATAATTTTGTCAATATAACCTACATACGACATAGATATCCTATAACAAAACAGACCTTGAATTACGGAGCTTATAAATTTTTCACAAGCGTTTTCTCGATTACGTCAAAGCATTGTAAGATATTTTTAGACACAATTTGTGATTATTCAATATAAAATGGAAGACAGATAGATTTTCATCGAGATATATTTCAAATATCAATTTATATTGACATTGAAAAGTGAAAATTAAATTATTGATATATAACAAATGATGATTTCTAGAAACCATTGAATTAATTTATATCTATTTTTAGAATATATTGTGTTATCAACATAATAAAAGTATCTTGAGAATAAAGTGATAAAACACAGACTTTCTTTGTTCCCATAGTTAAACGTAGGTTCCATTCCTACTCGATATCTCGATATCAGCTTCACGCTGTATCCCGCACTTGGTAGGGTAGGCAGAGGGAACTTGAGAACCTAGTGTTAAACTCCGTTCCCACCTGAGGAATTAAATTATTATTTCTACGCCAAGCAGTGGTAACGCGGCGTTGTGATCCGTTACTCAATACCCATGATTGAATATCGTGAAAATTTTGCGGAAAACGGGGAACAGAACACCTTAATACTATATGTTGTCTAGATATACTGCTGTAATTGCGAAATAAATCATAGAAGCTTAAATATAAAACGTCGTAACGAAAAAAATTTAAAATAAAGCGTTTAAGATTATTAAACAAAAGGCAGAAAAAAATTTAAGCCGTCTTTTATTTTGAGACCTGACGTGACGCAGCGGCACAAGCGTGTCACTGTAACCGACAGGTTGTGGGTTCGATCCCCACTCGAGGAAATGAAATATTTAATATTTTCAATTTAAATATTTAATGTTTTCATTTCTTCGCTCTGGTATCAAGGCAAAACGCGGCGTTGAGTTCCGCCATTCAATGCCTAAAACTCAGCGAAAATTGAGGAACGGAAGTGGAGCGGAGCTTGACACTAGGTTCCCAAGTACCCTCTGACTACCCTGCCATGTGCATGATATAGCGTAAATCTGTTTTTCATGTTTTCGCCCTAATTCGTAACATTTATGCTGTATTAACTATTAAAAAAAATCAATGATAATTTCCCCTAAAAAAAGTTCGAACTTATTACCATCACGTTGGCAGTTAAACTAATGTCTATAATTACCACGATGCCAAGAAATCGACAACCATTTTTTCATCTTTTTTACTTATTTCAGCATAACGCCGTAGCTCAGACATGGCAGCGTACACAGAGGAAAATTGGAAACCTAGTGTTAAGGCACAACAATATTTAAATTGAAAATATTAAATATTTAATTTTCTCGTGTGGGGATCGAACCCACAACCTGTCGCTAGTGTCCCTAACTAAGAATAAGCTCAATAAAAGTTTTATCACAAAACAAAATTATATACTGCTCATTATTATTATAAAGCTGTCATCTTAACCCCTTGCGCATAACATACATATTTATATAAATACATACAAGAAGATATACATACATACATTATATATTGAGACAATCCAATTAAGTTTTTTTTTTATGACTAGCGACCTGGGGCTTCGCCCGCTTGAGTTCAATCTATCTCTCTTAATTTATTTTAATGAAATTAAAACTATACACTAAAATTTAAAATATTTTAAATGCATAAATAAATTGTATCAATTTAGTCAAACTACATATTTTAATTTGACTTAACTTTCTATTTACTAACCAATTAACTTAACAAACACTGAATGTTGAAAGAAAGTTGCCAAAATATAATAACCTGCAATAAATGTAGCTTAAAGCCATTTCTGATTAGCGCGTACAAACAAACAAACATACAGACAAACAAACAAACAGACGAACAGACGAACAGACGAACAGACAAATTGTGGTTGAGCTTTATCTTTTTTTTTTAAGTTCACCTTGTATACGTGGCGGGAACTTGGGAACGTAGTGTTAGGACATTCCATTTCGTTCCCCACTTTCTACCGAATTTGAGAAACAGACGAACAGACGAACAGACGAACAAACGAACAAACGAACAAACGAACAAACATATAAACAGACTATTGTACTCTTGCGCTCAACTTAGTGTTAACATACTCCGTTCTCCGCTTTGGGCTCATTCTTAAACAGTGCATACCAAACAGTGGATCTAAACCTCGCACTTTGCCTTAAATTGTTAATTTTCATTTCACTATTGTATACTACGAGTATATAGATAGCAAATATGTATATGCTAAAGTGCAAATTTTATAGGCAATTTATATTAATATCTAGATTATATTAAAAAGTTATGTAGCGTAATAACGTTTAATAGATATTACGTGTATAGATTGAAATGGAGGGCTATCGTAGCGTACAAGCGTGCGACTGCAAGCCCTATAGGTTGTGGGTTCGATCCCCACTCGAGGAAATCAAATATTCAATACATGAAATTCTTCGCTCTTATAAAAAGGCAAAAGTGCGTTGTTGAGTTACGCCATTTAAATAGCAACACGCTGTCTTAATACTGTGGTCTCATGATTTCTCAACCTATCCAGATACGTGCGGGATTCAGCGTGCAGCTAAATTAAAATATTATTTTTACTATATCTTAATACTAAGTACCTATCAGTTGGCCCATGGCCAGCGCACTGGTTGTTAGTACTAAACACGTTAAACACGCAATGTCGTTGTATCAGTGAATTTATTGCGGTGATTTACAACTAAGACTAACATTGTGGTTGAGCTTTATCTTTTTTTTTTAAGTTCACCTTGTATACGTGGCGGGAACCTGGGAACCTAGTGTTAGGACATTCCATTTCGTCGTATCCTTCTTTCTAACGAATTTGAGGTAATGAGTGTTGGGTATTGGAACTCAACGCCGCGCTATACGTTGTTACCCTGTGTATGTGTGGGGATCGAACCCATTACCTATCGCGTTTTTGGTCACAGACATGTGCCCTAGTGGTACCCCTAACTTTATTATATTGCATTTTATTATTAACATACAAAAATACTTAATTTTCTTTTAGATTCAAGTCTTTTTTCGCGTAGAGGAAATTTTAGTATAAAAGCACTTCGGTTTTCATTTTCTGCCAGAATATCGAGAAGTTTCATATTGCTTGGCGGAACTTAACTCCGGGCTTAATCTTTTGACAAGATCGAAGAAATAACATTATTAAAATAGATCATTTTTATCAGCGCCGTGGTGCTAATGAAAATTTCTCAGCCTCATTTTATCATATTACGGGTATGTACAAATCTGCTTTTTAGATACCTACTTGAAAAAGCAAATCAATAATATCAAGAGAAAAGAATCATCATGTTTTTTTCAGTGTAGCATTGCGATGAAGAATATTGTAACATTCATAACTATATAATACTTATTTAAAAACGTATCAAACTTACCTTGCGCGCGGCACAGAGGCATAACGTGTGACGGTAAAACAGGTCGGGGGTTCAATCCCCAATCGAGGAAATGAAATATTTAATATTTTAAATTTAAATATTTAATGTTTTCATTACTTCGCTCTTGTAACAAGCCAAAGCGCGGCATTTCGCCGTAAAGTAGGGAACTAAACGGAGTGTCTTTACACTAGATTCGCAAGTTGCCTTTTTGTTTAAGTTTAAGTTCGTATAAAATTGAGAGAGACTATTTAAAATTGATTGATGGTTAAGAAACTTTGAGTTCATATAAAATTTGAACGTAACGGGATTCGAACCTGCGATTTGGAAACCGTTGTAGTCTATAATTATTAAATAATTGCTTTATGCCAGTATTCAAGAGACAAGACCGGCAAAAAATTATAATTTTTAATTGATTTATGCGATATAATGATTCATTAACAAGTGTTAAGTTTAGGGCTCAGTTTGACATAAAAGCCTCTTTCAAATAAAAACCATATTTATATATTTTAATTTAATTAAGCATTATTATGTAACCATAAAATGGATCAAAATCTTTTTTAATATTCTTAAAACTATTACTCTACAAATTATTTACTTATAGATCTTTTAAAAATTGGAACGCAGCGGGATTTGAAGCCGCACCTTTTGGAATTATTTCAAGAAACGAGAATTCAAACCCCGTTACGTTCAAATGTTATCTAAAAATACATTTTAAAGTTATTGCAATATTTTGAAAAAATAACCAATGACCGCATCTTTTTGTCTCTTAAAATGCTTGGGAATTCATTACTCTTTTTAAAGTCGGTTAATTGGAGCGTATAGACCCGGCATAATATTAAAGAGGTGTTTTATGAATGAGAGTTTTTATAAAAACGAGGCTTTTCAATAATAAAAAACGGATAGAAATAAGTCAGAAGAGTGGCAAAGGGTTCCGTAGAGCTGGTAATTTATTTAATTAAAAATTAAAACAACAACAATAAAAAAATATAAGTAAAAGCGTGTATTTACTTTTTTATTTGAATATTTAAAATTATCATTTCTTTGCTCTGGTATCAAGGCAAAGCGCGGCGTTGAGTTCCACGACTCAATTGGACGGAAAGTTGGAATGCAGCGGAGTGCCTTAACACTACATTTTCAAACATCTTCTACCTATCCGACCATGAGCGGTTCAGCGTGAAGCTATTTATCGTGTTTATGCAGGAAAAGCAAAGGAAGGTTCCTTTGCTGAGTGGGAAAAACACCTACAACGTTCTCGTTTACGGTTAAACACACTTTCACTGTGAAACAACGGTTTAAAAAATCTACTTAGTTAATAATGAATTACCAAGTTACATTTCATTTAGGGACTTAAACTTAGCTAATTTCAATTTACATTGTTTCTTTGTTATCACGACAAGAGAGAAATGAGAATGAGAATGAAAGAGAGATGATATTTTTCGATAAAATAAGTTTACATATTTACCAACAGATTTTTCGTCGTGGAGCAGGGGCACGAGCCTGTGACGGTGAAATACAGGTTGTGGGTTCGATACCTACTCGAAGAATTGAAATATTTAGTATTTTCAAATGAAAAATTTAATATTTTGGTAAGCAGCCTTGATTGATTGCCGTTACTCAACAAACGGCGAAAAGTGGGAACAACAGAACGGATTATTAAAAAAGTGATAAACAAAAAACCATAAAAAATACTATTTAAATACTAAATTTAAAAACGTATAAAAAATTGAACGTAGCTGGATGTGAACCCACGCCTCTTAGAATCCGTCCAAGCGCTCTGACCAACTAAGCCATTCATTCTCACCTAGCTCCGTCGAAATTTTTATACGCTTGTTACAACTTATTTATGTTGTTAGCAACTCTGTAGGGAGATTTTTACAAATTTCCGCTATCCAAAGACAATTCGTTAGAATTGTCGTTTGGCAAGAGAGAATGCTATTTATTGAATATTTTAACTATTATTCCACACTTAAGAAAGAAAAATACTAAATTTAAAAACATATAAAAATTCAATTTTTTATACGTTTTAAAATTTAGTATTTCTCTTTCCTAAGTGTGGAATAACACTTTAAAAATAGTAAAAATACTATTTAAATGATGAGGGAACCCCAAACATACACTTTTTAATAACGGTAGGTGGCGCTCGAGGGCAATTATTCAAATCGCCGAGCCACAAGCGAATAGATAATGTATGTAACGTTAAGTACATTTCATAAAGAGCTTAAAGCTTTTGTTATTCGATCGAATAGGCAACGAGTATGTTTGTATAAACAATACTTTTTTTTTTCAATTAATACACATATTAGTTACTAGCGACCCGCCCGCGGCTTCGCCCGCTTGAATGACAGTATTTTATTTACTAATTCAATTACTTTCTTGTTCTAATGAAATTATCACTTTTGCGACATAAAAAACTAGAATTTCAGCCAAATGAATAAAAATACTGTATCAATTTTGTCGAACTAATTATTTTAAATTGACGTATGTTTTTATTTATCAATCGAGGGACTTATGCCGAAATGTAATAGTGAAAACTACATTTAAGTCTTGTTAGCCGTACGTGCTATTCTTGAGATTAGCGCGCACAAATACATAGATGAACAGACAAACATTTTTGTAATAACAATTTTCGGTCATACTACATTAAGGGGTTACATAGGTATTAAAATTTTCAAAAATCGAATTATTTTTTTTGTCTTATTAAATAATACAATATGTTTAGAATATTCTCCCAAAATTTTAAAGGCCTATAATTTTGTTTTTAATATATCTTCCATGATCTTCCAGACTTTTTGTTGTAGGATTTATCTAAAATAATACTTTTCTCAGGAAGACCAATGTAGCGCCTATACTATAAAATCTTTTTTGTAATTTTTTTAAACTTTTTTGAGATTTAAGCACGTAGCTGAAAACAAATTGTGATTTTAATTTTCACGCTGTATCCCGTACATAGCAGGGTGGGCCGAGGGAACTTGAAAACGTAGTGTTAAAATACTCCGTTTCCGTTAGGACACTTCAGTTTATCACTTGAAGCCGCTCGCCACATGGAGGCATCGCATCTTGAACGGCGTAACTCAACGCCGCACTTCACTTTGGAAAATGAAAATATTAAATATTTAATTTCCTTGAGTAGGAATCAAATCCACAGTCGTTCGCGTTCATATTTTTTAATGCAGTTTCTAAAACCTGACAATATAGACAAAATTGGAAAATACCATTAAATTGCCTCGTAAGCAGAGAGTAGATTGTCTGGTGCATCCATATGTCCATTTTCCGCTAAATTAGATATATCGTCTTGTAGACGTGGACCTCAATTCTAGAAGCCGAATGTAGAAAACCTCTTTATTTTTTTCTGCTCCAAGCTTTTTTCTTTCGTGTTCAGTAGCGGACTCAACACCGCTATGAAAGTACAGAATTTGATACATGAGAAGAAAAATCTTTTCTCAGGCCATTCGTGGCGTAGAGACACCAGTGTATGACTGTAGACCATAGATTCTGAGTTCGATCCCCACTTAAAGAAGTGAACTGTTTAATATTTTCAAATAAAATATATAACATTTTCGTGTCTTCCTTTTGGTAACAAGGTATAGCGCGGTGGTGAGTTACGCTACTCAGCAATCAAAAGTCTCTAATTCAATAGAAAGGTAGGAACGGAACGGAGTGTTTCAACACTGAGTTCCCAAGTTCCCGAGTTCCCTCTACCTACCATGCAATGTGCAGAACACAGCGTAAAACTGAAACAAATATCCTTAAAAAATGAATTTACTATAAACACCATTGCTCGCAATTACAATCCGAATAAATAAGGCTTATTTTGATTTATAGCAGAGTAGTCAGAGGGAACTCGAAAATTTTGCTTTAAAACACTCCGTTACTATCAGAATACATCCGTGTCCGAATTTCCGCTAAATTTCAGGTACGTTACGTAGGAGAGCTGAACAACGGAGTTTTGTCACGTTA
>DWMZ01004454.1:0-11711 GCA_018249855.1 Eueides tales michaeli
TATATATATATATATATATATATATATATATATATATATATATATATATATATATATATATATATATATATATATATATATATATATATATATATATATATATATATATATATATATTTTTTTACTTATTGAATAATTCTTATTAGTATACATAATATGACTGATTTATTAAATAAGAAAGATTGAATAATAAATTTGAGGCTTTACTTTAGTTGATTCCCGCTACTAAACACGAAATGTAGCTAATGGCCGAAAAGTGAAAACGGAAGTGTTTTAACAGACATTGTTTCCTGCTCTGAACGGGGTATAGCGTGAACCTAATAAATACTTAATTAACTATAAATATAAATATTTTTTTCTTATATAGACATAATATTTATATACAAACATACAAAGACATACATACATACGTGTACGAATGCAAAATACCATCCAATTATCATCCAAAGTGCTCACAGAGTGAAATCATTTGAATTGGAGTTCTCGTCTAAATTTGTAATTCAATTAATATAGAACACCTTTGTAGTGCCGTGGTAGTTGGGATGTATTAAACATTGAAATTACACGGTTATCATGGATTCATAGGTATTATACTTATTTTTAGGGTTCCGTAAGTTATATTAAAAGAAAACTGACTAAAATTTACAATAAATTTCTAATATTCTATCTTGATGTGTAAAAAAATGTTTATTAAGTTAACTCAATCAAATAAGACAAACGTTTATGATATTCTGTTGCTGCATATTATATCGATTCCGCTGCATAAATAAAAATTATAAAACTCAACAATCCGAAAAATATATTTTTTTTTCATACAAACAATGTATTAATTTTTATTATACAAAAAAGTAATATTTATTGTCTAAAACATCAGTGCACAACTGCACATGTTCACAAGGACAGGTTTGTCTACTTTTTTAAGTTGTACATATATTCTTTTGGGAACAAAACTGCATATCCTGCTATGTAAGCAGAGGGAACCTGGGAACCTAGAGTTACTCCGCTCCATTTCCATTAAGACACTTCCATTCCTCACTTTGTGTCGTGCCGTGTATTTAGTGGCGAAATTCAATGCCGCAGTTTTCCTCGTTACCAGAGTGAAACGAGATTTTTTACTATATTTAAAGTATTATTCCACACTTAGGAAACAAAAACACTAGATTTAAAAACATAAAAATTTAAAAGAAGCAAGATTTGAACTCGCGTCTCTTGGAAACCGTATAAGCGTTCTGACCAACTAAGCCATTCGTTCTCACCTAACTACGTCGAAATTCTTATACGCTTGTTACAACTTTATTATGTTGTTAGCATCTCTGTAGGGAGATTTTTACAAATTTCCGCTACCCAAAGACAATTTGTAACAAACGTATTAGAACTTCGACGTAGTATGGTGATAACGAATGGCTTAGTTGGTCAAAGCGCTTGGACGGTTTCCAAGAGGCGTGGGTTCAAATTCTGCTTCGTTTAAATTTTTATACGTTTTAAAATTTAGTACATACGAAATGAGAATATTAAATATTTCTTTTTTCTGTCTAGTCTACCAAGTGCGGGATATAAGGTGAAGCCGATTGAGTGAGCACTAAAAAGTGAGTAAATGAGTGTTCAACAGTTCTTTTCTCAGCCCAATATTAGTTTTAATTTAATTAACAGCGTAACTTTGTATTGTACTACTCAAGTGAGAATCAAACTCACAATCACTATAAAGCCACGAAGGACTCTTAATATATATCTTTACAGCTCTTTTTAAAACTGAAAATGGGACAAAATGTTAATTTACATAGAGTCAGCACATTGCACTAACAAGTACAGCTAAGAATTACTGAACCGCCCTCGTTCTGACACCGCACTTCATTAACTGTTGAAAATTGCGTAAAATATTATTTTGCAGAATCATTTTCTTGGTTCACGTTGTATCCACAACATAGTAGGGGGAACCTGGGAACCTAGTGTTAAGATACTCCATTATCATTTAGACATCCTTTACCCATTTTTCCGTCAAAGTAATCATTATTCAGTGGCGAAACTTTTTTATATATATAGAAATTATTACTTTTTAATTAAAATAAGAAATAGGGACATTGTGTGCTGAATGGTAGAACTCAACGTCATTAATAGGCTTAATGTCATAATTAATTTAGATACCTGTCATAGCGCAGCGGCAAAGGCAACTTTAAACGATGGGTTCGATTCCCACTCCATAAAATATTTTTTTCAAATTAAATATTTGATTTAATATTTTTAATACATTTTAAAGTGTTATTACACACTCAGGAAAAAAAATACTAAATTTAAAAGCGTATAAAAATTTAAGAATGAATGGCTTAGTTGATAAGAGGGCTTGGACGGTTTCCAAGAGATGCGGGTTCAAATCCTGCTCCATTCGAAATTTTTATATGATTTTAAATGTAGTAAATATTTGATGTTTTTATTTCTTCGTTCTTGTAACAAGGCACAGTTCGGCGTTGAGTAAGGCCACTTAACACGTAGTATCTTAATTTTGGCGGAAAGTTTGGAATGCAAAGGCGTGTCTTAAGACTAGCTACCAAAGTTCCCTGTCTACTCTGCTATGTGAGGTATACAGCGTAAAGTGAAAAAAATATTTATCATATATTAAAAATATTCTTATTTTAATACTAGTATACTACTATATTCTATACCATTCTTTAAAAAATACAGCACGTAACGCTAACAAGCTCCTCCAAGAACAACGGAGCAACCTCACTTCATTAGACTATATTATAATGTTTCAAAGAATTACCTTAAAATAGAAAAAAATGTTGGAAGCCAAAGGTTGAATATTATCATGAAATATGATAGTTTTCTTTGATATTCAGAATATTTTGTTTACAGCTTCACGCTGTATCACGTAAATGTTGCGTGGAGGGAAATTGGGAATGTTGTGTTAAGATACTCCATTCCCATTAAAACATCGCCAGTGTTTCCCAACATCGCCAGGGGTTACCAGAGAGAAGATATGAAAATATGAAATATTTTATTTCTTCGAATGGGGATCGAACTAACAACCTGTCGAGTTTAAAAGTTACATGCTTACGCCCTTGCGCCACGACAGGAATCAAGTTAAAAAAATCTCAAAAAAAATACCCGAAATTAAAGATTCAATTAACATACATGCGGTATAATTATAACAAACCTCGACCTTTTTGATTTCTTACTCCAAATTGTTCTCAGAAGAAACGAAATGGAGAATATTAATGAAATTTGCCAATAAGTGGATTTGGATATTGGCCGTCGTCGCGCAGGGAAACTAGCGTACGGCTTGGTTATTGTTTACTAGAGGCCTATCGTGGCGTAGCGGCGCAGCGGCACAATCGTGTGACTGTAAACGACAGGTTGTGGGTTCGATCCCCATTGTAGAAAATGAAATATTTTAATATTTTCAATTTAGATATTTAATAATTTCATTTCTTCGCTCTGGTAACTAGGCAAAGCGTGACGTTGAGTTCCGATGTTCAACACACAATACCTCAAATTCGGCGGAAAGTGGAGTTAGACACAGAGTGTTAGGTCCACTAGGTCCCAAGTCCGCTCTCTCCACCCTGCTATGTACGGGATAGAGCGTGAAGCTGAGTTCGCTTACAAACCTGATTCTTTATTTAAACGCTATAAAATATCAAAAATAACCTCAAATACCCCATCATAATTCAACTTGCCGCGGGAACCCGTGACATGTGCAGTATGCAGTACTGTCCCAATCAAGGCGGAATGTTTGCGAGCTGGCAACATTGCGTTATTTATCGCCGTCGAATATCGATGCATATTTCTAGTATATGACAACACTCGGTGATTTGTGATTCGGTGACGATTAGGGCGCAGTTACAATGTGCAATACAATATTTTCTTATTTCTTTTCTATGTAAGATTTTTCTTTTCTTTTCTATGATTTGTATTTTTTTTATTAACATTTTCTGGCGAAGTTATTATATAATGTTTATATTTAAAAGTTTATTACCCTTTCAATCTTCCCTCGGAAGTTTCGCTTCGGTCTGTTTATCTGTCTGTCCGTTTGTTTAGAATATTTTTTCAAGAACTTGTGGAGGTACCAATCTGGAATTAATATCAAATACCAAGGTTTTTAATTCGTTAGTGCCCAGAAAGAAGTAAACTTTTAAGGTAATAAAATAATGTAAAGGCGCTTATTCTTGGTTTTGGCGCATTTTGTATAAAATATCGACGCGTAACTTTTAGGATACTTTGACGAGAAATGATACAAAAAAGAAAGAAATTCATTTGTAATTCGTATTGACTACAAACTATATACAGTTGAATCCGTATATAATGACATCGAAGGAAACTGACAAACACGTCATAATAAGCGGACGTCATACAAACCGTTTTGTAAAAATCTTTTTTTATTTAAATATGTATCAATGTACTTAAGTATTTTAATGGAGAAACATAGTAATTAATATTATTAAAATTGTACATAATAAGTACACTACACACATACAAGTGCAGCCCAAATGTGCCTAGGCGCGGGAGGGTGTGGAACGTAAATATTCTAAAAGGGCATCAAGAGCCCTACTCAATTTTTTTTCTTCATAAATCTTTTAAAATAAGGAAATAAAAATATTATATATTTGATTTCCTAAATCCACAACATGTTGTGTTTACAGTCATTTGTACCCCCTGCGCCACGACAGGCAACATAGTAATGCAAAAGTATATAATTATATTATGTACTATACTAAAATACAACACGTAAGTATGTAAACACCTTTACGTAGACTAGAAACATATCACACCTCACAGCTATATTTGTCACTCGCATGTCTATTATCGTTTTGCTTCTTTTTGTTTAAATCATCGGCATGAAAACTATTGTTTTAAAGTTTTTATGTATATTTTTGGTCATTTGATTTAGATTTTATGTGCTTTTTGGTTAATAAATTGTTTTTTGTTAATAAACTGCTTCACGCCCACACTTTTCGATCTATTCCCAGAGTGTATACCTATTATGAAAATTTTAAAATAAATTCGTAAATCTAAGCTCTCACTTTACTCTGAATCCCGCACATGGTAGAATAGAGAAAGGGAACTTTAAAAGCTATTAAAAAGAATTAATAAATTTTACAACAAAAAGTTCAAAAACAACCTTTAGTTCAGCATTCGGGAAAACTGCCTACAAATCCAATTGTAAACGCTCTTGGGATTGATAATACTGGACCTTTGTACAATCAACGAATACAAGGTATTGATAAAGTTTGCTTCAATAAAGAATGTTTTGAGACGGCATTGTGAATTGAGAGGTGTGTGAATGCTACTGGTTTGGGTCTCAGTCGGAGGAAAATTTTAATTTATATATTATTTTTTTAACTATACGCTTTTTCGAAAATCAGAGTACTGTATGCCATATATAGCAAGGTGAGTAGAGGGAACCTGAAAATCTAGTGTTTAAACACTCCGTACTCATAAGGACACTTCTTTTGCCTACTTTCCGCCTAATTTCTGAGGTATCGCGTGTTACCAAAGCGAAGATATACATATAAATTCTTGTGTATAAATCGAATCCGCAACCATTGGACCACGACTGTTCATAGTTACTTAAATACATCTAATAAATAAAATTATTAAATAATTTTATATTAACATTAAAACATTATTCATTTCCAATTTACGCCTTGGCCTATATAAATGTTGTAATAGAGTCTTAAAAATACGTTAATCCTTGGTCTATTTACTACTTTTCCCTCAATAATAAGTCAGTATTTTGTATATTCATATGACTTCAGTTGCCACCATCCGATAACTGAATTAATGACAGGCGATGACAGATATTACATCATTTGACGTTGTATAAAATTATTTATAGTAAATTTTTATATTTAGCTTCACGCTCTATCCAGTACGTAGTAAGGTAGAAAGAGAAAACTTGGGAAACAGAATGTCAATGCAGCATTGCGTGTTACTCAACAATGCCTCAATAATTCGGCGGGAAGGGGGAAACGGAAGTGTCTTATTAGAATATCTTAACAGTTTCCCAGGTTCCCAGGTTCCCAGGTTCCCTCTGCATACCTCGACATGTACGGGATATAGCGCGAAGCTGAAAAAACAGAATGTCATGTCATTACATGTAAAGACTCTTTGTTCTTCGGGTTTCGCCTAAATTTGAAATATTATAGAAATTAAAGACTATAATATTAAAGAAGTAGCGACCCGTCCGCGGCTTCACCCGCTTTAATTACACTATATAATTTACTAATCACAATTACTTTCTTGTTCTAATAACATTAAGGACTATGTTATACTTGCAAAAGTACACTGCATATTTGTATTTTCACCAATGTATAGACAAATATATAAAGTTAAAAAAACCTCGGAAATACATCATTTAAAAAGAAGTCCATCCATCTAAGCATTACCCCATAATTTCTCTTGCGATTAAAACCGAGCTTAAAACGGTAGTTTTTAACCTATTTTAATAAGATAAAGTAATATTCTACACTTAGTAAAAAAAAATACTTTTAAGAAAACCTATAAAAATTTTGAACGTAGTGGGATTTGAACCTGAGGCTTAAAAACCCAGTTCGCTGACTAACTGAGCCATACGTTCTCATCTAGTTACGTTGAATTATTATATATTTTCTGTAAAGTATTTATTTGTTACTCAGTCAATATTCTGACAATAACCTATGTGAATGATAGAATATTGTTTAAACGTTTCTTTAGCTTCTCGCTGTATTCTGAACATGGCAGGGTAGGCAGAGAACCTGATTCTTCCAATCCGTTCCTCACTTTCTATTTAATTTGAGTCTCGCGTGTTAAATGGTGGAACCTAACGCCGCGCCTTGCCTTGGTACCATATTAAACATTTAATTTCAAAATATGCATGTGCCGCTGCGCCACGACAGGCCTCAAAAATTTGCTATTAAATAATCATATATTTTAACTAAAACTCAGTGTACGAGACACGAGTATGTCAATTAAGATTTATTATTTCATGGTTGCTTACATTTTGATGAATACTGCACGCGCCTGACGTGTGACCGGGTAATATTTTAAATACCGGTATTATTGTACGTCATTGTAAGCTATTATGTCAATTTAAATATTTTGAAGAGGCCTGTCGTGGCGCAAGGGCACAAGCGAAGCTCGAGGAAATAAAATGTTTATTGGTTTTATTTTCTTTGCTTTGGTAATAAACAAAGTGTGGC
Source organism: Eueides tales michaeli (assembly GCA_018249855.1). NCBI lineage: Eukaryota > Metazoa > Arthropoda > Insecta > Lepidoptera > Nymphalidae > Eueides > Eueides tales. The sequence continues at coordinate 7,173 of DWMZ01004454.1, forward strand.
GTTGGGTTTCGCCACTCTATACACATTGCCTCAAATTGGGTGGACGTGGGGATTCGAACAAAATTTCTTAACGAAAGGTTCCCAAGTCCCTTCTGCCTACCCTGCCACGATCGGGATAAGCGTGAAGCAAAAAAAAAAAGAATATTTCGTATTTTATATATTTATAATTTTTGGAATCTCTTTTCAATAAGGAGATTCCAAAAATTATGATATTTTGTAATTCAGTAGCCTCGCGGATCATTCTAGGGATATATCTGTTCTCCCTAGCAAGTATGTGGGGTTTATCAAACCTGAAGTAATGGTTGGATTTATTTGCTGTATGCTCACATACTGCTGACTTCGATAATTGCCCATTCTTTATATCGAAGATGTGTTCCTTCACCTTAACACTAATGCTTCACTTTGTTTGACCCTTAAATGATAAGCCACATTCACAATCAAGTGTGTAGAAGATAACTGGGAACTTTCTACCACCTGGTACAAACACTTAAAAAAATTAAAGTCTTAAACACACCACAGCAGAGGAAAAGATATAGTAAAATAATTCTGCAAGAATCCAGGGCAGAACGCGAAGCAATTAAGAAATCGTTGGCAGTAGTTTGATATAATAATTATGTCAACTGACAGACGCATGCCTTTAAAACGTTGAGTTTTCAAAAATGTATATTATTACCAATATACGCGATCAATACGTTTAATATTGTTTCAATTAAAATGTGTACAAATCGAGAAAGATTAAGATATTATTATTTTATATATGTTTCATATATATAAAAGGTAAATATTTTTCGGTCAACTTAACGTGATTTGAAACTAAGCTTCGTGGAAACCGTCGAACCTCTGGTCACTAAGCTATATATTTTCTGAACTCAATTGTGAACGTATCTCTGAGTGGGTGAATACTTAGAAGCTTGTTTTTTTTCTGTGCAACAAGAGACGGTAGACTTTAATGTTTGATGTTAATTTCAGCTTTATCAATGGTCTTGTCAGTACAACACAGCTATCCTATAAGGATTCCCTTATTTTCTTTTAGGTACTTAACGTTAAAAGACAAAATTATTAAATACTATGTATACTAGATTTTCTCTGCAATTTTGAATACTTCTAATGGAAACAAAAATTGCTTGATTTTTGAACGTCTAAATAGTGAGTAACACCGGAACGGTTAATGTAATGTTGATGTCTACATCCCTTGTATCTATTCGACCCAAAAATATTTTTTGATTACCACCAGTAGCACGTGAGGTTATCGGTTTCAACCAGATAAACTCTTCTTTTTAAACTTCACACTGTATCTCGTGCATAGAAGGGTTAGTAGAGAGAACCACGGTTCTCTTAGGACAAATTCTGTAAAATTCTACATGTTCTTTGTCTTAATGGAATGTCTTAACACTAGGTTCCCAGAATCCAGAATCCAGTGTTAAGACATTTCGATTTCCATAAGACACTTCTGTTCACCACTTTCTGCTTTCACTGTCGGAACTCAACGATGAGCTTTATCTCGTTACCAAAAACAGGAATTAAATTATTAAAAAAAATATTTACTTGAAGAGGAATCGAAACCACAACTTGTCACGCTTACAGTCGCACACTTGTGCCTCTTCAATACGACTGGTCTCAGACAATACAAACTTTAGTTTTATATTATCAATATATTTATAATATCTCATCTCTCATTCAAAACGTATATACTACACAAATTACATGAATATTTTACTTTCAGTATTGCTCTATAAAATCTTGAATATTTGTCAAGTAGAGCTTTAACGCTTTACATTGGATTTTATTATTGAACTATTTTATACTACATACATAAATGCAGACACTTCCAAAGTGCGGGTTGTAATGGTGAAGCAAAGCGACCGCCGGAAATGTTTATTTTCATATTTTTTACCATTTATATTGTTATATCAGTTTAAGCAGTGCTTTATAGTTTCATATTACAAAAAGCAAAAAGGGAATAGTTAGAGGATCACACCGATGTCCGTCTGTTAAGACCATTTATATCAAGATTGCGTGAAGGTATCAACAGATTTTGATGTCAAATATTCAAGTCTATGATCCCTTAGAGAACAGAAAATGCTCGTTTCGTAGGGATTTCCAAAGTGAGGGCCGTAACGGTAAAACAAGGCGGCCGTCAGAAATGACTATGTTCATATCTTTAACGATATATTTATATCAGTTTAAACAGTGCTTTATAGTTTCGTATTACAAAAGGTATAAACAGAATCGTTAAACGAAATTAATGGTGAAATGATGAAATTAATGGTCTTAACAGACGGACAACAACGTGATCACGTTGTTGTTTGTTTAGAAAACGTATAAAAGTTATGATGTATGGAAATTTGAACCCGCGCCTCTTGTTAACTATCCAAGGATAATAATTTTTTTAAGCTATAATTGAACAATAACTTATACTAATATTAGTTTAAAGCAGTTGGTTGGCTAACGCACTCTCAGGGACTGCTAGTTCGATATGAAAAAATATTATGGCTTTGAGTGGTAGGTATGTATCGAGTAAACCTTAATATAGGCCATTTAAAAGGGTGTCGTGGCGCTAGGGTGTAGGTGCGGGTTTCATCTTCATTCGAGGAGGTGAAATATTTAATATTTTCAAATGAAATATTTAATATTTTCATTTCTTCGCTCTGGTAGCAAAGCAAAGCGCGGCGTTGAGTTCCACCACTCAACCCGCAATTACTCTTAGTCTCAACATTAGGTTCCCAGGTTCCCTCTTCGCACCATGTGCGGGATACAGAGTTCACGTTAAGAAAAAAAACAACATTGAAAGTGTTCGGTGTAGCTTCTTTCCAGCGATAACAATTACTACTGAGCTACAAATCTCATTGTTATTTCCAGATGAAAAGTGCAAATAAGTAAACTAGTCATATATAATTGTAATGACTAACACAAGAACTAAACTAAAAGTCTCAGAGTCGGAGTCAGACTCCCCTAACAGAGTATCGAACCCAATACTGCACTGTACCACGATAGCTTATATTTTCCTCGTCAGTTTTAGATATTGTTTACAGTTTATATCACAATATGGAAGCATATTTAAATGTAAATATGGACGTAGATTGTTTTATAATTGAATCGACAGATTGATTGTAATGTACCTACAGTAGTTTACATCATAATATTAATAATCTTGTTCAAACAAAACTGTATATTTCATTGAACTAAAAAAATGTTTAAGGCTAGTTTTATATATATTAAATTCGTTCCTAGAACCCCAGAGGGTTGTAACAAAAAATATATTCTTTTTTCTTTCTTTTTCCACTCTATACATTCACCTTCTATTACTAACATATTACACACGGCCGAATAAGAAAGCAGAGTGCTAAAACGTTTATCGAAACACCCTCAAAGAATAATATATACAGACTTTAGGTGTCGGCCCATCCATGCGAAGGTCGCCATTTACTAACCCTTACAATTTGCCTAAAAGACCGTGTCAATAATGTTGATTTCAAATATCTTAATCCTAAAAGTGCAAATAGACGATCGAACTTGGTTCGTCCGAACCACCGATAGGTGCGTTGGGCGTTCTCGCCAGACGACCGAACGGCCGCAGAGCACGGTGCGGCGGTCGAAACAGACGACCGCACCGCGTATCGTGAAGTTCGGCAATGATAACAGCTTGGGGGTATTTCCCCTAAATTTAGGAAAAAAAAATAAGTGAGGGGAACTTTCAGGGTGAAAAAATATTTAGGGTATTTTTTAAGGAAACCTTCATTAATAAGTTTTGTTTCAATTTTCTTAAAAAAAGAGTTAAAACACATTTGAAAACGTATTTATAAATTGATTATATAAAATTCTCATGGTAGCTGGTGCTCTCTGTAGTTTGAAGGATTAAATATATATTTGAAGATGCTGTACTATACGTCTAAAAACAAACGAATAAAAGTGAACGAGTAAAAGTAAAATTAAAAAGTATTAGCATAACCATTCATTCTCCATATTATGTACATTCTTTTTAGTTAATGGAGCAAAAACTTAGGCCTGTCGTGACGCAACGGCAAGCAAAAAATTGTTTTTTTTTTCATTTTAATATAATAAAAACTAAAAAAAGATAAAAGTATAGGTACATTTTAAAAAATCACAAAAATTCAGGTTATTTTAATTTGAATTTAGGTGATTTTACATCATGCTTAGGGGAAAAAATTGGAACAGCTGGCAACACTGTCAGTCCGCTTGTGCTAGCAGTGCGTAAACATGTACACTCGATACGCTACCTTTGCTATCAAAAAAGCCTAAAATCTTTTCGCGACGTGATCACATCAGCCATATTTAATTAGGAATTTTCGCTATGATATTTAAAGATAATTAAAGATATTAAAATGAATATATTAAGTTAATATATGTATATACATTTTAAAATTTTAGGTATTTTTACGTATTAATAAAATTCATTCAGAGAGTGTTTTGTCTAAGTACAGCCATTAAACGATAAAATATTTATTACTTAATAGTTATTGCACGTAATAAAGAGTGTTTTTGGGTAATCATAATATATAGAAATTATTTTTAGATCAT
>DWMZ01004455.1:0-11709 GCA_018249855.1 Eueides tales michaeli
TTTATGTAAAATGGGAAAATAAGAAATAAATAGACTTTTTTATATACGATATTATTTATATTTGCAAAGACAATAAATAAAATGAATAATTCGGTTTTTTTTAAATAAAACTATAAAAAAATCATTTCACTTGCTTTTCGGTAAATATATAAAAGTTTTTTTCATTTTGTAGTTGAGGTCGAATAAAACTATGAATTTATGTACCGACGAAAGTATTACGTCTGATTTTACTACATTGCGTATTGAATAGTAGAACTCGACACCATTATTTATATTGTAAAAAAGAATCGAACACTCAGCCATATGTTTGACTAAAAATACATTTTTAGCGACATACTATCGTACTGTGTTTTGACACACCATATACCTAAGTATAATTACATTCAACTTTTGACACTTAATATTTTGTATCGAGTTTACACTTAAAACTTGTCATTCCACATTCAACACTTAGCATTCCACTTATTAGAATCAACATTCTTGTGAGAGGATAACTGCAGTGCCACGATACCCTCATATTTAAATATACTATAGTTGTATGACTGTAAATGCGACATGTTGTGGGTTTGATCCCCACACGAGAAAATCAAATGTTTAATATATTTAAATTAAATATAAAATGTTTTCATTACTTCGCTGTGGTACCAAGTCAAAGCGCGGCGTTAGGTTCCGCCACTCAACACACATGTCTAGCTTCCTAAGTTCTTTCTCCCTACCCTTCCAAGTGCGTGTTATAAGTTAGAGCTGAAAAAAAATTCGACTCTCAGCTCACTACATCCGCCACTCTACACAAGACACTGGATGCTCGACTCAGCTATGTCTCACATATATAAAGAATATACCTACATTTTAAATTCCACTTACTTCAAAACTTTGGGACACTATATAGCATACATTTATAATAATGTAAAAACTTCTATTTAAAGTATCTTGGTAAAGCACTATGCACTATGCCACAGTATTCAATATCATACTTAAAACGACTTGAAGTGGCAATCTTCTACGACCTGACTAAGAGACTCACGTAATACGTGGTAGCTACGTACAGTTTTTACTGTTATTGTACGTCGAGTGAAACTAGAAAACGTATACTTAAAAATCGTATTTATGTACATACACATGTGAAGATGGCTATGTAGTTCTTTATACTTATTTGACTAAAAATAAGATAAGCACAGATTCTATTTTTAATAATAAAAGTATAAGATGAATTTCTCCTATTGAGCATAAATATTTTTAAATCGTAGTGTTGTTGTAACGGTAGGACGGATGGCGCAAAAACTGACTACCGTCGAGTGGGAAACACGCAATAATTTAAAAATACGACAAAATTGGAGGAACGACTCGTTTTAGTAATAAAATACCTCTATCTTTCTAAAACGCGGAGCCACAAATAATTTTATCTGTATTATCATAATAGCATATAGATAGATATTTGGTATAATAGGGCTATTTATGAAGTAACATCTCAATGTTTTCAACTAATTTTAAATTTATTGACTGATATGTAGATATATCATCAAATCAAAATTCAGATAGAATCGACTACTACTATATTAACAATGACTAGCTACTAGAACCAAAACAATAAAAAATATTTTTATATTTGTTTTTTTCAGCAGCCCAATGCTATTTTAGTTATTCTTCATTACATATGGTTTTGCCTCGTCGCTTGCAACAATTTTGCTATAAACTATTATACAATTGAATAAAAAACAATATTGAAGTCCATATATATTTTACCTGTCGTTAAAATCAATATTATATGATGGTGTTTTGACTTTTTAGAATTTCGTAAACAAAGAATGCCAATACGTAGTTCCTCGAACTCACGATGATATTTCATAACAAATTTTATTTTAATTTATTTATCATCTGGTGATCAAACAAATATCGTGTATGAAAGCCTAAAAATTGTCATATGGAAGAGGAAGGCAGGTTCTAAATAGAGGGGCAGGCAAAAAGAACACAAGATTTTAGCTAATTTTTGGAGACATTATATTTTGAGTGACCAAACTGAACGCCACCCTTTGTTTTCTAACCAAATTGAAGAAATGATTCACCCAACTAGTGTCCAACAACATCCATCACGCTTACAGTCATTTACTTTTAATATTCATTGAAAATATAATTAAATTTGTATGTTGAAATTTATCTCTCTATGATGAGGGTAGCCCAAAGAAAGAATACATTTATAATAAAAAAAACAAAGAGGGAAATCACTTTTTTAAAATAACATCGAGGAGATATGTGCCATCTAAATAAATGTATAAAAAAATGTGACGTCATCGTGATTTTGTTGAAAAATACAATACAACAATGTTCGGACGTGAATTTACTTGAAATTTGGGCATAACTTAACTTTAAAGCTTCTTTAAAATATTTTTGTATCGTACTTTAAACATCACCGGCGATGACTTTGTTATATACCATGTCAATCAATGAAATGAATATTAATACCCATACGCCATTGAGGCGGTTTCGTAACGGCGTTTTCTTTTTAGAATTACTTGATTTTTTTTTATATAATTATGCTTTCATAATATTCTTGACATAATATGATGATGATTTTTAGGTATAAGGTTAATAACATGCGGAGAATAGAAGTATGATTATGGAAACGGAGTCTTAGCACTAGGTTACTAAATTTTCTCTGCTTACCTTGCTATGTGCGGGATAAAGTGCGAAGTAAAAGAAAGACATGATATGTCCTGTCGTTACGTTTTACTTATTTTATATAAGTCTATTTTTGTTACACAATCATGATTTTGAGTAAGTTGATACCTATGTTATCTGGCCTCTCTGAAAAACGATAGTTAGGCGACTATCCTTTCTGGAGAGGTAAGATGGATAAACATTTGTTCAAATATTAGCCTTTTATTAAAAATACTTCGGAAAATATTTGGCAGATTCAGTTATACCAAATAACAACAATCCGAGTTATACCAAATAAAGCATCGTAAGTTAAAATGAAAATGGAATGAGTAATTAAACAATGATGTGCCCGGAAATTGCTTACTCAAAACTGTTATATATAGCAAAAATTTGTTGAATTCAAAATTAAATAGCGTGTAGAAAATATGTTGTGTAGCTTGTCTGTTCTATGATTTATTGTACAAGTGCCAATACAAAAAATAACACATTTGGTGGTGTAAACTGAATTCAATTGCATTTTATATTTTAATCACTGCGCAAGTCAGGGCTGGCGTGCAAAAAGAGCAGAAAGGAAGCCTACTCAAAAATAATTTAATATTTAAAAACAGAAATATTCATAGGATTCTGTGCCCAGGAGTAAAATGGGAATTTATTACTTAGACTCCGTTTTCTGTCTATCCGTTTGTCACCAGGCTGTATCTCATCAACTGTGATTGATAGATTAGATTACAGTTAGACTGTTTATTTTTTTACAGATGATGTATAAGATACAATAAAAACTACTAAAAAATAATTATAATTTCTTTCCGTCCTTTTAAAAAACAAGATTCTTTCCTGCGCGAGTTCGACTCTCACTTGGCCGGTTTTTCTATATATTTTGTTTTGTTCATTTTAGTATGGTTATGGCGATTGGTGTGCTAGTCAACGTACCTTGTTTTTTCAGTACTTCGTTAAATTTTAACAATCATATCACAAAGCTATTTCTATAAAATATTTAGATATTGGAAAAATATAGAGAGAACATTACATTGTATTTATAAGACAATGACAATAATATGGCTTCGATATCTAAACACAATAAAAATATTGGACTTAAATATAACAATAAAAATATTGGAATAAATAAAAATAGATCACAAAATTGATACATGGCAGGGTAGGCAGAAGGAATTTGGAAACCTAGTGTAAAGATAGTCTTTTCTTCATAATTTTTTCTTTCATAAAAATAAATTAAAAACTAATCCAAATTATCTTCATATAGCTTACATTGTCACAATTTTTAAGGCTTTAACAAGACACAATGTAATCATAATAAAAAGTTACGATCCGGACATAAAGAAAATAATAAAACATTTACAAGATACTGCTTTATTATTATTTATATTCCGTTATATTGCCCCACATAAGTTTGTCACATATACAATTCTACATCTTCAATTTATTTGTATAAAAGATACCATTCTTTAATGAAACGTTTATATCAAAGCACTATAGAATTTCTTTTCTATTTTTTCAACTTCACGCTGTAGGTATCCTTACCATACCATACCTGTCTCCCTTGCCATGTGCGGGAACATATGTCAGGGTAGGGAGAGGGAGCACGGGAACCTTGTGTTAAGACACTCCATTCTGTCTCCTACTTTTTACTGAATAATTGAAGCATTGCGTGTTGTGTGGCAGAACTCAACGCCGCGTTTTACCTTGTTACTAGAGAGATATGAAAATATGAAATATCTTATTTCTTCGAGTGGAGATCGAATCCACAACCTGTCACCCTTACAGTCGCACGCTTTTACCGCTGCATTCGATTTTCTTAATTTGAATAGATACCGTTGTATTAAATAGATTATAATTTAAATGGAAAAGATATTGCAACTACAATAAGTAGATTTTTTAGCTCCACACTGTATCCCGCATATAGCAAAGTAGGGATAGGAAACAAATAAAATTATAACTTCTAAGACGATGTTCAAGATTTTCTTTAATATATCTTCCATGTCTAGACAGTGATCAGTTTCATATTTATAATAAGTTTAGAGAGATAATTTAATATAAACGTATATTATCAATGACTTTAAACATAATCGTACATAAAATCTGTCTGTATCAAGTAAAGCCCATTTGCAATATTTTAACTAATATAAATAACTTTTCACGCCAACACCAGGATATCTATTTAGCAGCGCTGCATTTTCTGAACTAATGACCTGTGAAGTAGTAGATTAGATGGCACTAAACAAATTACTATATATGCGGTCTATACGTTAAGGTTCTATTTAATTGTTGCGGCATTATAATAAATGGTTACAGTATTTTAAGCTTGGAAATGGTAGCTAGTTCTAATCCGTTTGATAATAAATCGCTTTTAACAATAAAGAAGTTATACAGCTTCACGCTGCATCGCGCATGTAGCAGGATAAACAGTGGGAGCCTAGTGTAAAGACACTCCGTTCCCCACTTTCGTCTAGAAGCATTGTGTTAAGTGGCAAACCTCAACGCCGCGCTTTGTTTTGACACCGGAGTGAGGAAATGAAAATATTAAATATTTCATTTCATCGAGTATAAGTCAAACTCTCAACCTGACCCGTTTAGAGTCACAAGTTTGTACCCCTACACCCCGACAGGCACCTGAAGTTTTAAATTTGGAGTAATGTATTTGTATGATATTGTTGAAATGAAATTAAAAGTTGGTAGTATGAGATACTAAGACTGAGTAGGCATTTGTAATTTCCACGAATTTTTCAAAAACTAAGGTCAAGAATCCGGCTAAAATATATTCATATTCAGATGATAATTAGGATTAATGAAATGTACCTTAATAGCTTTAATTTCATCAAAATTGCTTCAGGAAGTTTTAAGATTTTGTATCTACCCATATTTGGAGAGGACGTATACAATTATAAAACTAAATAAATTCAATTGTTTAAAATTTACATTCTTGAATTTCAGTTAAAAAAAAACATAAAAAAATCAATAATTTACGCCACAACGAACGATAATCTGCCTCCTCCATCTTCTTTAATAAATACTGTATAGATTAAAATTGTGAAAATCTTTCTAAAGATGCTTAAGCCATCAAAAACATGAATAGAAGACAAAAATTGAATTGGTTATTTTTTACATTTAAAATTAGTTGTTATTCGTACAATACTGAAATATGAGATTTACGTAGCGAGATAAGTACTTAAAATTGGTAGAATTTTCGTATATTTTACGTTTGTGTTTTAAAAATATAAGTTTTAATTATTTAATTTAGTAAAATTTATTTTATAAAATTGATTTCCAATCATTCAAACAACATAATATTATTTAAAATGTTCTTAAGTTTTTTTAGGATTTAAATTTCTCCTTTCATTAAATATCCATAACTCAGGGTAGTGCAACAATTTGTAATCAACCATTTTGTTGCGACGGCCATCATGGATTAATAACAATATTGATTATATGGTATTTAAATATTATCAAAACTGAAATCAATATTTCAGCTCAATCGGACCCCAAGAAGTGGATCAAATGGATCTTGTAAGATTTCATATATGTGAATTAACATTACACGTTAAATACAATCATATAAATATCTCTAATTCCGTTTTGTTTAAGGAATTCGACAATTGACGCATAATTATTTTTAATTTATTGTAAATCTGCTACGTCGATGTATTATAAGAATTTTGTACCTTCCAAAAGTATTTTTACAGAATTGCCGATACGAATATAGCGTTTCGGTACCCTCAAGCAACGTATGAATGTTCGGTTTCGCTCGGTTTAACGGATTCGCAATAAAAGTTTCTTTTGGAGATTTCACGGACCATTGCACAAACGTGTTACGATCTTGACGATAGAAATTCCTTCGCACGTAAACAACATTGTGTGCTCTGAAAATTACGATCTAAGAAATCAAATATAATTTAATGCCTGTGTACTAAATGTAAATAAACAACGCTTGTTACTAATTTTTATTTACAGTTATCGGAAACAAAATTCTCTTTTTCAGCTTCCCGCTGTATCCCGCACAGAACTTGGGAACCTAATGATAAGACACTCTGTTCCAATTCCGTTTCCCACGCTCCGCCAATTTGAGGCATTGCGTGTTTAGTATTACTGTAAAGTTTCAAAAATTTAAAATTCGTATTCGTCTTTTATAGATATGTTTATTATTTATAATTCTATTGATAAAATTTAAACAGACAAATATATATGAATATAAGAAATATAAATATTCTAAGGGAATTTGATTCCAATATTACCTAAAAAAAAGCACTGAAGTTATAAAACGAAAAGCTCGAAGATTAAACCTATATTATGGGATGATTTGTACTATAACAAATTTAGTAACATATTCCTAATTATTCTTAAGTAAATACTTATTTGTAATAAGCACTTTCTGAACCAGGCAGCTCAAATTAAGGTGATAAATAATTCTTTGGTCTCTTTATATTATACCATGAAAATTAATAAAACGGACATAACAATCATTTACTGATCTATTTCAATGTAATGATTTAAAATTCAAAGGCTTTTTGGTTTAAATATTGATGCTGCAAAGTGTTATCAAGAATATGTAACTTTAAAAATAGGCAAAATATTTTTAAAAAGTAGTAAAAAATCGATACATTTGGAGAAATAGTACATTCATATTTAAATATAATTTTATGATTTTTAAATATGACATAAAATATTCTGTGATACATAGCCATTTAATTAATAAGTTATAAATAATAACTCAAGCCACAACTCTCTGTATGAAGAAAGCCATAAAGTAGACTTGGAAATAAACTGAATTGAAACTAATGTACAATATCAACAAGGTTCCTTTGAGCTACGTAGTCTACACTTACAAATATTATTTAACCAACATAATAATGAAATGGAAGTAGATAGAAGAAATAACATAAGGTGGAGAAAATTCTGGAATACTTAAAACCGACGTGCCCACAAACTTAAAAAGTAAAGTTACTAACACCTGCATAATCCCTTCACTAACATACGCCTGTCTAACCTGAAACAGAAAACACTGGTTATATCTGAAGATGGTTCCTTCCGTTGGGAGGGGTTCTTGCAGTGGAATGGAGCAATACGTTAGGTTTTAGGTGGGTTTGATTCCATTTCCATTTTTCGCTGTAGTGGCAAAATAAGGCGCAGATTTCCGAATCATATGCCTCAAATCGGCGGAAAATTATTATATTAGTAATGTCTTAACTTTACGGTCCTAGGTTCTCTCTGCCTATATATCCCTTATATAGGCAGAAAGAACCTGAGGATATAAAGTTAAGACATTACGTTCCTATTAGAACATTTCCGTTTCCCACTTTCCGACGAATAGCATTAAAATGAAACCAAAGCTTCACTACGTTTGTATTTAATAAATGTTTCAGTAAAAAAGAAAGCCGTATGTTATACGTATTATATCCTGAAAAATTGGTCAATTTTGGCAAAAGTGTAACATTGGGTGAGATACGTCATTTTTATATGCCCCGTCCCCAGTGCTACCATTCCAAATATTTATATTGTTTGAACGACAATGCCGCACTTTGCATTTTTTACCCTCTTTCTATTAGGGTTAAGCTCCATCGTAAATATAAATGGGTGCTTTTATTATTTTACTTACGATCTACAGAGCGCTTCTTATAAATTCATGTGTTACGTTATATTAGATACTAGTGATGTACCCCAATTTCGCGATTAAGAAATATTATGAAAAATATTTTTTTTCAGCTTCACCCTGGAACTTGGGAACCTAGTGTTAAGACACTCCGTTCCACTTCCGTTTCCCACTTGCCACCGAATTTGAACCATTGCGCTTTTGCCTTATTAACGAATTTCATAAAACTGAAATTGAAAATTTAATGTCATATGTGATTATGTATAATAGAGCCTATTTTAATACTATCCAACGTTGTATTGAGTTTCGCCACGCAATTCGCAATATTTCAAAACTTAGGCGATATGTGGGGAACGAAATTTTTTTCACTAGGATTCTACAGAATACATCAAGATGCTAAATTCAAAAAGCGTATTAAAAAATTAAGTTTGTTATAAGTTACCGTAAAATAATTAAATTCTATAAAGCCATATTCTGAAAAATAAGACTAAATTTACAATAAATAAATTCTACATAAACACTAATATTTGTTATTTCAAACGACAGGTATCGATCGCTTCATTTTGCAATTATTGTGTTTTACACACTCTCCTAGGACATCAATTATTCCGCCTCACTACATACAACATGGGACCCACTCGTCTAAACTTAAGTCTCTGGGGCACAATCAAACTTTTGAATCTCTACAAACTTTAAACCTATCGGAAAATAATTCCTACAAGCTCCATCATGTAATATCTAACTAGTTTTCCGATAAAATATGTTTATAAAACAGGCTTAGTTATTTCAGTTTACAATTTAATGATATGAATTGTTAATTGTATACCTATATCGGACAATAGTAAAATAAATAAAGGAATTAATAAGTAAATGTGAGTAGAGTGCAGATAACTGACAGATATTAAAAGTTATAGATATAACTAAAGTCATCTCTATACAAATTAAATGGGTACTTAACACTTTATCGCATTCATGATCTTACATTACAGCTAAAAATAGTGCCTGAGATCACAGTTGTAGGTTTCAGGACCCCTTTACAATGCAGTAAGATTCAGTTCAGTTCAATTAAAGTTCTTAACCACATTTACAATTAGCCCCAAGACCGACTTGTTTTTTTTCCAATGGACTAAAATGCTGTTGACCTGCAATGATCCTCACAGTGTCATTGGGCGTAAAAAAGTTAACGATTACAAGGGAACCTTCGTATGCTTAATAGTAAGGGTCTATGAACGTGGGGAACCTTGTAGCCTTTTATGGCGACAGCAGATGCAAATATATTGTCAGTAGTATGCCCGAGCGTACAATAAAAAATTTACTCGGCTCAGCTCAGTTGAAAACAAAAGAGTAAAGATATAATTTCTGACCTGAAACGGACCATAAGGTGAGGCTATTTAAAATGTTTCAGAATATTTTTTTTTAGGTCTTAGCATCCCCAGTTAAGGATGAGTAGGTAAACCCATCATAAGGTGTAAAAAATAATGACTAATACAAACTGCTAATTTTTTTATAATAATAATTTAAAAAAAATCAATAATACTGTCGTATTGTCCGGGATCAGAACGTAGAGAAGAAAAATATAAATAAGGGTTTTTTAAATTGTATAACTCATATTTAGAAAGAGAAAGAGAGAGAGTTAACGTCACTTTTTATCAACATAATATTGATGCTCCTCAGCAAATTTTGTGGCAATACGCATAATTATTTTACATATTTATTTTACATACAAAAGTTAGAATATACTGATTTACTATTTGTATAAATTATTTATTAACAGATAATGAAGTTTAAGTTAAAGCAAATAAGTAAGTCAATCTCTTGATTCTAAATTACAAATTTAAAGTTTATTTTAATTTAGATTCAGATCTTCATAGACTTTACAAAGTAATATAAAAGCTAACGAAATAAGTATAATATGAACAAGACCGTCGAGATGCAATATGCCTTACCTGCAGGTTGTAGGTTGACTGATTGTGGGTTCCGCACTGAGGGGATTACTTTTATTATATAGTTTTAATTTTGCAACGCTAAGTTTTATCTAATGGGGTGGAAAATATAGATCGATACTGTGTTTTTAATGGCTACTCTAATATAACTGAAAAAAGCATGAACTAAAGAAAAAGAAAGAAACAAGATAGATTCAAAATTAATGAAACATAATTACGAGGCTGATATTCGTTTTAGCTTACACAGCAACATCTTGCTACAAAATGGCAAATTTAAACCTGAAAATTTTCTGTTTGTCTTTGCATCAATTAATTTAACTTCGCCCAAAGTTTGTGTTGATTAATTAAAATTTGTAATTAAGAGAAATTTGCTCTTTCTCTATATAAATGTAAATGCTAGCGCGATTTGTATATTCTTATTAATAATATTAAGGTAAAGCAAATTATTTAATTTTCATGAAAGAGATGATTTTTAACATTAATCATTTATACTTGAACTGATCGATCACTGAAATCTTGAATTCGCTTGAAATAAATAAAAAAGGAAGTACCAAAATAAATCCATTCACTTTTTACTGATGAGTTGAAATTGATCATCAAATAATTAGCTATTCGCTTTATCTATTTCGAAAAAATAAATTGTAATTTTTTTTAGTTGTATTGGTATAAATTGGTATTCTCAGGAAGTGAAATCATAAGGTCATTAATAAAAAAAATTTAAAAAAAATCATATTTCGCAATTTTTTTTGGTCCTTTCTTCTTTTAAGTTTACGGTGTAGAGAACAAGAACTCAACGCCTTACTTTATAGACGTAACAAGGACAGTTTTAACCTAATAACAAGTAAATATATAAAAAAAACTATTGAAAAAAATCAGCTTTTTACTTGTGGATTAATAAAACAACTAAAACTTTTAATATAATTAAAGCGTGTTAGTGGTTGTACAAAAATACGTACCTAATCCACCATTTTGCATTGTATTCTACTCTACAAGTTAAGCCCTTTCATTTAGTATTTACTTACTTATCTTCACGCTGTATCTCGCACATGGCAGGGTAGAGGAAACTTGGGAACTTAGTGTTAAGACTCCCCTCTTTATTTACCTATTTTATATCAAATAAAATGGTTATGTGTGGATAGTTTCGAAATATGTATACCACCATTTTGTTACGGCAGCCATTTTGAATCAGTAATATAATTCAAATATAAACACCAATATACACTGCATCTTTACACATCTACATCTTACGGATGATTTTTTTATAATATAATTTATTGTTGATTTTTCTAAATTTTCAATTCAGCCTGATGGATTTCATGTAACGGCATAAAGAATATTTGTGTAAGAAAAACGTCGTATTCGTTTCTTCTATATTTAGTATTGGCATTTATATATATATATATATATATATATATATATATATATATATATATATATATATATATATATATATATATATATATATATATATATATATATATATATATATATATATATATATATATATAT
>DWMZ01004456.1:0-11709 GCA_018249855.1 Eueides tales michaeli
GCCGAAGTCGAACGAAGAAGGCCACTAGTATAACATAAACATTAAATCACGATGAATTTAGCTCTAAAATATTACAAACAGCCTGGTGACAGGGACATTAAGTTGATGATATTCTCAATGACATTAGATGGAAGTAAATTTATAATCGTTACATGTAACTAAAGATATAGTGAAGATACCAAAAGCAATTAAGGGTACGTGATGTTTACGAGAATGAGCTCTTCACATAAACCTGAATTGTTTATCTCTATCTCAGCTTCACGCTGTATACCGCACATGGCAGGGTACGAAGAGGGAACTTGAACCTAGTGTTAAGACACTCCGTCGCCCACTTTCCGCCGAATTCTAGCCATTGCGTGCTGAGTGGCGGAACTCTACGCTGCTCGCTGCCAGAGCGAAGAAATAAAACATTAAATATTTAATTTGAAGATATTAAATATTTCATTTCCTCGAGTATGGGTCGTACCCACAATCTGCTATCTAAAGTCACACGCTTGTGTACGCCAGGCTTCCTGAATTATTAACTTAGATGTACGAGTATATAGACTATTAGAATAACTGATAAGTCAAAAATATTATCAAAATTGTCAAATAATATTATTGAAAACCAGCCATGACGCAGAGGCACAAGGACAGTAAACAAGGTCGTGGGTTCGATCCTAATGGCTGAAATAGTTTCTAAGTGACGTAAGTGAGTGGGTTGACGCCGACCGACCTACTGATTTTTTTTTAACCATAAATAATCATAAAATTCTCGTCTCCCACGTACTATTTTCAATTACCGTTAAGGACAGTTAAGGGCAATCCGTTAGTTGATTAAACCTTAGGTGAAATAGGGGTTCTAGGAGACAAGAATCAATTTACTAAATAAATGGTCGGAAATTTAATTTGCAGAAAAAGGACGGTGCTCCTCAGAAAAAAATAAGACAGCCCATGATTAAGTTACTTGTGGATAATATATTGCTATATTAAGTCTGCTCTTTGGTTAACGATTTGACGGTTTTATAGGAGATTTGTACTATGTTTTTTTTTGTACGTGGAATTTATAGAATAATATATTTAAAGGCTGTCGAGGCGCAGTAGAAGTGACAATTATAAGTTCGATTCCATTTCGGTAATTATTATATTTATTTATTCCATTTCCTCGTATCGACAGATAAAGCAACTGAGTTCTGATAATCAATACGCAGTATTTAAAAAAAAATTCGGAGCTTGAAGTTCCTCAAGATTTTCATAACTATTTATGTATTTTTATTACTAATGAATTGGTATTATAGTTAAATATTTTCATTTCCATTTCATATATGCCTTAAATTTTGCGGAATAGCATAAAAAACAAGTTTTATGCCATCTGATTGCTACATTTGATATAATATTTTATATTATCGCTGGTATATATTTTAACGTTATTTTAAATAAATTTGTTTAAATAAACCTGGTGGCAGAAGAAAATGAAATATTCAATATTATGATTTCTTCGCTTTGATAACAAGGCAAAGTGAAGTTTAAAAAAACTTTTATAATTACAAAATATCGTTTTGTTTCTATAGATTTCTCCACCAAACGAGAATTTGGCAATCTGGTCAAGAAACCGTCCGTGGTGGGAACGATACCAGCCCATCTCTTACAGGCTGGTCACACGGTCTGGCAATGAACAACAATTCGCTAATATGGTGCGACGGTGTAACAATGTTGGTGTGAGGTACAAAAGGGTATATTTTTTATATATATTCTATGCTACATACTAATAATACAAAAATGAAGAATTTGTTTTCAACGCTTTAATCTTTGCTATATCGCGAATGTAGCAGGGTAGGCAGAGCGAACCCAGGAACTTGATGTGAAGTGTTAGTTTTCGATCAACAATTTTGTTTGTACTATTTTCTATTTCGTCTTACATCGCCTGTTAATTTTCCAGAATCTACGTTGACGCAATCATCAACCACATGACAGGTACTTGGAATGAAAATGTTGGTACTGGTGGTAGTACCGCTGATTTTGGTAGCTGGCACTACCCTGGTGTGCCATATGGAAGCAATGATTTCAATTGGCCTCAATGTGTCATATCTGGCAATGATTATGGATGCTGCGCTGATAGAGTAAGTTTAAGAATCTTCGATTAGTTGCGGATAAAATTTATCATGGATTTAAAAAACAAAAATAAGTTTCTATTTATAAAAATTAATTCGGAAATATATTTGTATTGATTATGTTATATAACTGATAGACCCTCGGATTTGTACTCATGGCCGTTACTTGATGTTAGAAATATTCAAACTGTATTGTATTAAACATATAATAAATATTAAGTGATGTAGGTTAAATACTTGTATGACTTGTGCAACGCAACGAAAATAAAAAATATATAAATTTTTAGGGCTCAATCTTATTTTTATATTGCTGTTATTCTACAATTATCAAGTAGTGTTTACAAGCTCTTATCTAAAACTTATCAGTTTACAAGCAACAATGCACTTTAAAAGTAAAGGTTTTATGGGTACTTGGCTAAAACTGCAGAGAACAGTATCAATTTTAGGCATTATGCACAAATGTATATAAACTTTTATGTATATTTTGTAGAATATATCTGTGACATGTTCGAAGGTCTCCAAAACTGTAATAATAGTAAAACAAAAAAAAAACGTTTTATAAAATTCCCTCTTAAAAGTAGAATTGTACAATCGTGTCCTAATATTAGTGTTAAATATTTCATTTAATTTGTCGGTAATACAGAAATAAAGCCAATAACTGGTTCTCATATTTGTCAAACAGATAAATCGTTGGCTTTAATTGTAATCGCCGTGATAAATCTAAATACGGTTTACGAAATGAAAGCACGTGTGCTTACGTCTATTATGAATGTCACATTTCATACACGAGCCTTTAGGTTTAAGCCAAATTGGCGGTATTAACTTTGAAAATCGTAACGTTATAAAATTTTCTGTTTCGTTAGAACATTTTTTCGCACAGACATTAAAAGATTCTGATATAATTTTATCAGAAAATTATTAAGCAATAAATGAAAAGTATTTTGAATTTATTTCGTTTAAGATTTCAATATGATGAAGATTTAAAAGCCGTAAATTTCTTAGAAATTAATTTCTCATTTTTATATGTGTATAACTAAATTTAAAAGAGAAACTTAATTTGTCATCTAAAAGATTTTTGTACAAAGAACTTCCAACATCAGTATTATAAACTCGCAACTAAGTTGTCATAAGCTTTATGACTGTTGCGTGTGCTTTCCTCTTGAGATGTTCTGGATCTTTGGTTTATATGTGACAGTGGAAAACGCACATCCTTCAAAAGATTTTTTTTTAGGTACCATTTCCATATTTTTTGTACTTTAGCTTTTACTCTATCATGGTTCTATCTGTTTCAAAAACAATTATACTTTTGTAAGTATGGCAATGACATGTTTCATTTGAATCTATCCAGTTATAACGCTACGAGTCTAAATTGCATACATACTTAAATTTTTTGACAATTATCAGTACAATTGGTATTAATTACAAGGGATTTTATATGTACATATTACTTTAGAGCTTAGGCACTTCCAGTTGATAGAATATTAATTTTATATTTAATATGTTAATTAGGTGCGTAATTGCGAATTATCAGGCCTTAAGGATTTGAACCAAGGATCAGAATACGTTCGTCAACAGATTGTAAATTACATGAATCACCTGATTGACCTGGGTGTAGCTGGATTTAGGTAAGCTATACAATTCTTTCTTATTATAACGCCAAGGAAAGAAAAAAGTTAAAAATTGGCAAATGGAAAATGATTTTGTATTCAAATACAAATATACGAAGCCATCATAATGCACACAGTTTTTAACTTCAAAAGCGATGAACCTGGTTAAATCCATAACGGGTTCAATTCCTACCTTCGCCACTCTTATTTCTTTTTTTCACGACTTATTACTAAATTTCACCAAATGAAGTTGAAAGTGTATGCTCTGGAGAGTAGCAAGTCTCTTAAAAAAGATGAGAGAACTTTGTGTTTAAGCAAGACGTTCTCCGGTTTCTAGCAACTTTTTGATATATTGTTCTTTATCTTGTTACCAGAGCTTGGAGATAAAAATGAGTTATTCCCTCGAGTGTGAATCAAACTCACATCCATTACATTCACACTCATATACTGTGCCGCTGTGCCATGACAGTCCTAAATATATAAAAAAAACGTTTCCTGCATTTTGAACAAACATGAAAAGTAACGTTAAACACGTGTGCGATGTGATGGGTTTATGCGATGAACTAATCCTACATAAGTGACGTTTTTAGTTTAATTAGAAAGAAAAAAGGGCGCCCCCTGTAGGACTCGGACCTCGGCTAGCAGCCGTTGTTCGGGCTCTGAAATATTGATTCGGTACACGTGTACTATATTATCGCCGCATTGTTCTGGTTTTAGTTATTTTAGAGCTATGCTCATCTTGCACAGCTTGTACGGTGTCCGGGATATTTTGGGTATAGCGTCAGGAGAACTTGGCTCTAGGGTCTTTGAACCAAGCTCTAAGCTGTTGTAAGCATGGATTACAATTGTACATTTCAACTCTATCTCTATAATGCACATCCGACCGGACCTACTTCTTTATTTTGGTCTTCGTTTCTCTTTTTCTATCTTATTTTTAAGAATTACCTACAGATAAGATTTCATTAATTTGTCTAAAAACTAATTTATCGCAGAATAAATTCACGTATATACGATGTCTATTCTTCTCGCACAGAAAAAAAGAATAAGCTATAATCCACATCTTGCCGAATGTAAGATATTTTAATTAAAATAAAACATTACTTTCAGAATCGACGCAGCTAAACACATGTGGCCCGGTGACCTTAGCGTTATCTACAACAGATTAAGAAACCTGAATACAGACCACGGCTTCTCATCCAATGCTCGCCCCTACATTTATCAGGAAGTCATCGACTTGGGCGGCGAAGTGATTAGCAGGGATGAATATACATCTCTAGCTGTTGTCACCGAATTCAAATTTGGTATGGAATTGAGTAGTGCTTTTTCTGGAGGGAATCAGCTTAGGTAAAATTTTATTTTAATCTATATTTGGTAGACGAAATTTATTAACTTTTGTATTATAATATATATTTTTGCGTAGATATTTTTGTAGTTTAATTTGATGAAAAAATTTAATTGTAATTTAGATAAATGTATTTGAGCTTACAGATTAGATGATCCAAGTAATCATTATTGGTGTAGTTAAGGTTTTTTTAAACTAAATTACAAATATTATAATTTCATTAAGGCGACTATTACTAATAATCCTTTAGTCGTTAATTATTATTGGACTTATTTAAAGATACATACATAGATCCAATTAAGTTTTTATATGAAGCAGATAATTTCTACAATATATCGTTCTCGAGAATACTTAATGCGAGAAGCTTAATGAATAAATTCTTTCAAGTGTACATATTTTTATAGACTTCGAAGAAATATAATACTTTTCTACAAAAACATGACGTTATTGTGCATATTATATATCTATTTAAAACAGATTCGATATGTAATGCTTTTATATATATACTACACTAAGGCATGGTGTTCTTGCTTTATAAAGGTATTCTATAATTTTAGAATAACTTTATGCATATTTACTACATTAAAAAATAATGTGATAATATACTTTGGCACCAGTTTTCTTAATAACAGTAAAGTACTTTACTGTTATTAAGAAAACTGGTGCCAAACGGTAACGGTTAATAAAAGGAGAAAGATTTTCTTTTAAAAATCATCTATCATTTTCCTTTCACCACAGATGGCTAGTAAACTGGGGTCCCCAATGGGGTCTTCTCGCTTCTGGCGATGCTTTAACCTTCATCGACAACCACGACAACCAACGAGGCCACGGTGCAGGTGGGAACATATTGACGTACAAACAGTCTAAACAGTACAAAGGAGCTATCGCGTTTATGTTGGCTCATCCCTATGGTGAACCTCAGTTGATGAGCAGCTTTGATTTCCATGATACTGAAGCTGGACCCCCTATGGATAGCAGTGGGAATATTATATCTCCTTCTATTAATTCTGTAAGTATTAAAACATATGTGGAAGAAATTAACTTTTGACTAATATGTAATGATATCTACCTAAAGATTACATTTTATATATCTTTATTGAGCAATTTATCTAATCCACAAAAATATCATATTTTAGCAAGATAGGTCCTAATCTCGTTACTATAAGTACGATATGTTAATAAATATTTGATTTAAATTAAAACAATTACAAAAAAATAAATAAAAGGATAACTTTAAAAATGAGTAAATTGGTTTTAATCTTTCTTTTAATAATTACTTTTAAAATCTATTTCATTGTAAAATAAAATATCTTTAAAATAAAAAAAATATATATAGAGTATTTTGTATTATCTAATAAATTTTGTAGAGTTAAAATAATTATGTAGGAGCATGTGGCTCAAAAGCATGTTTACTATAAAATAAACGATTGTATATACAAAATACATTAATCGAAAAGTAAGTGGAAAAATGTACATTATTGAGTAGTTCGCGTTAGTACTATGTACCAAATAAACTTATTTTACAGAACCATTCGGGATTGTATAATATTTTCCTTCACATTTTATTTAATTTATATTTCTTTATTTCTTACGGATCTTCATATTAGGCGAATAGAATATAATAAAATATATCGAAGGTTTCAATAAAATCCGCTATTATACGTAATAGTGCATCAGATTAAAAAAGTCGCTTAAGCGCTCTGACCATCTAAGCCTTACTTCCTCATCAAACAGAAGTAGAAATTCTATACGTTTGTTATAATTATTTATGTTGTTAGCATCTCTGTACAAATTTCCTTTACCCAAAGATATATAATATATAATTCGTTAGAATAATCTATTGGCATGAGAGATTTTATTAAATATTTTTGCTCTTTTTATAGTATTAAAATCTACACCTAGTAAAGAAAAATACTCATTTAAAAAACAAATAAAAATTAAAACGTAGTGTGACTTGAAAACCGTACTAGCACTTTGACCAACTAAGCCATACGTCGTCCTCAAGCCACGTCGAAATTCTTTTGATTAATAGATTAAACTATACACTTTCGACAGAGAAATATTGCATGTTAAACGTACGATCTTAGCTATTAAAATGTTAAATGAATATTCCAACCGCGTATCGTTCAGTTTTACGCTCGACCCAAGAATATTATTGGCAACTTAAATTTGAATACAGGCGGTTAAATATGAAAAAAAACAGGTTTTATTTATTTCGAGGAGACATAAATACGAGTTAAAAATTTACCTATACTTTACAGGATAATTCATGTGGAAACGGCTGGATATGCGAACACAGATGGCGACAGATCTACTCCATGGTAGCGTTCCGCAATGTTGCTGGCAACACCGACGTTAATGACTGGTGGGATAATGGAAGCAATCAGATTGCTTTCTGTCGTGGCGGCCAAGGTTTTGTTGCCTTTAATAACGATAATTGGGACTTAAATCAGAACTTGCAGGTAAATGGAGTAATTTCTTTTATTAAATAAAATGTAGAAGATAACTTTGCCTAGTGCTTAATCGACCCTAGAACTATAATGTATACAATCAGTAATCGGGGCCCATCCGCAATGTGGTATTTCACAGCAAGATATTTTGCGAGATTTTCTATTACATTGAATTTTAAGAAGAAGCCGGAGTATACTAGTGATAAAAAATACTTATTATATTTATATTTAATAAGAACATTAGTCATTAGACACAGTAAGCAACATTATTAATATTAATATCACCGCGTTGTGCTTTGTTACCAGTGCGAAGAAATGAAAATATTAAAAAATTATTTCCTCAAGTGGGGACCAAACCCACAACATTTTGCTTACAGTCAACACACTTGTGCCCCTGCGCCACACCGGTCTCAACTACTAATATCTTTTATTTAACTACACTATATAAATAATTCTCAAATACTTTCAGACTTGCCTACCAGCTGGTACATACTGTGACGTCATATCCGGTGAAAAGAGAAACAACGCGTGTACAGGAAAGGTTGTTACTGTCGGGTCTGACGGTCGCGCCGACATTTATGTGGGCGCTAACGATTATGACATGGTCCTTGCCATCCATAGAGGAGATGAGGTAGGGCTCTTGTTTAGATTAACTTTATTATTTTTATCGTACCTTTTTTGAATTTAATGGGATTTAAGTATTTTTAGTTGTGTTTATAATTTAGAAATAATAAGATGTATAGATATTAATATTTATAAAATGTATTATAATATATTTTTGTGTGTATGTTTTTTTATTAAGAAGTTGCGACTAGTTACTAGTAAAAACTACTACTAAAGACTATTAACTGGCCGCAAACCGGACTTTATGGTTACCACTATGATTAAAATTGGCAGCAAGTAACACGCAAGGAGAACTTTCCAAAATTTTTGTTGTTACGTATTGACTTTCAACTTAACTTTATCTTACAGAGCGGAAAAATAAAAACAATTGCAATATAACAATTTCTCTGATTGCGTTGATCGTTGCCAACACAGTTTCAATCAAAAGCTACACTTTTACACATGGCAGCCTTAAGTATATATTATAATTTAGCTGGGTTATTATAGTTCTTTGATTCCAGATCTTTAATAACATTGTAAAATAATGCCCTTTGCGTTAAATATTTCTCACTAAGTCGGTGTTAGATTATTTCTCATAGCTTAGATGACCTGTTATGACTATTCATAAGATGTTTCCGATCTTCAATTTTTATATATCAATGGAAAATGTTTATCACTCTTAGCAATTTCTGATATGTGGCATTTCATTGTTTTTTTGTAGTTTAGTTAAACCACTAGAATTCCACATTAGTTGTAGAAGTTTCCGAAATCAAATATAGGTTAGGTTCTGTCCAGGTCTAATAGGTAAATGATAAAAGTTTTATTCAAATCTGACCAGTATTCAAAAGATATGCTTGTACAAACAAACAAACTGACAAGGGACAGACAAAATATTTAGAAATTATATATTCGTGTTATAGTACCTTTTTTTCTTTTTTTTATATTTTTATTGTAAGTATATTTAATCTACAGACACATTTTTCTTACTGTTTTATTATAGTATAGATTGTTGTTCGCAATCACATTATCCAATGTTAATTTGCGATTTCCAGACTATGGAAAGCCTTTAC
Organism: Eueides tales michaeli; assembly: GCA_018249855.1. Classification (NCBI taxonomy): domain Eukaryota; kingdom Metazoa; phylum Arthropoda; class Insecta; order Lepidoptera; family Nymphalidae; genus Eueides; species Eueides tales. The sequence goes on from DWMZ01004456.1 coordinate 9,163, forward strand.
CTTTAACGACAGAGATGCCTATTGGACATAGTATTTTTTTTATTTCTTTTTAAATATTTTATGTTTCATTACTTCACTCTGGCGAGCTCTCGAGCAAAGTGCGGCGTTAATTTCCGCCACTCAGCACATAATGCCTCCAGAATTTTGCGAAAAGTGGGTAGTGGAGAGTCTTGGCACTAGGCTCCCTCTACCTTCTCTGTTACATGCTGAATATAACATGAAGCTGAAAAAAAGAAATACTTTTATTTTTAGGCGTACAATAAAGATTTTATTATTGCGACTATTAACATCCGTGACCTTAAGCTATTTGTTGAATTCTCATAACTTACCACGCAAGAAACGACGAATGCTTGAAAAAGTCAATTATTTTCGAAGCATTAATAAACAAAAACAATTTGTATATAATTTAAATACTTTTTGAAATGAGTCGAGATGCCATTCCATTTACATTTTATGTAGATGAAATCATTTTAATTATTAGATTGTTTAATTATATATATTATTTATTTGTTTCAGTCACGGCTATAAATGACGATTATTTAATATTAAGACCAAATCAAGAAGTATAGACATATATTTCCCCTAAAACATGAAGGTTACAAGAAAGAATACGATAAAAATATTTTTCTAATTAAATCATAGATCTCCTACAATTGTTTTATTTTATATTATAGCGACCCGCCCGCGGCTTTGTCCGCTTGTACTACATTGTTTTATTTATCAATTACTTCATTGTTCTAATAAAATTATCACTTTTCAGGCTGAAGAATATGTATACCTTAATAACAGAAAAAAAATTGGTAAATTAATGAAAACTTGTTAATTTATCAAATCATTTAAATAAATCAAACTACATGTTGAACATTTGAATCTAGTTAGCCGTTTCTGAGATTAGTGCGCATGACGCACAGACAAACAGATAAACAGACAAACGAACTAAAATTACTATTTCAGTCTCTATTATATTAATATTATTTATGTACAGACAGTTACAGATTTATTATAAGTATAGACTAATCGTCGCTAGCAACTTAATAATATAAAATTTTAAAAAGTTAATCATTTTCGTAGTATATTATTTCAGAGTATTTTAAATATAAATATACATGCTATGTCTTCGCGTAAGAGCAATCGATATTGATATTGGTTACTCGGAACGTTCAATTCGTTCATAATCGTCGATTAATTAGATCAAATGTAGAAGAAGACGAAAAATGTAAATTTGAGACATCAAATTGTACGTTCACGAGCAAATGAAAATTAAGAGCAACGCGTTCAACGTCAAAAAGCCTAACTCCTAAAACTATCCGTGTCTATAATCGAAGACATAGTGGCTGCTGTTATTAAATCCACGGATTTCATCTTTGGAGTGCGGCAATATACGTCTTTTTCCTGTCACAGCTTCGACATTTTAATACACTAATATAGTATACGCATACACATCTATAGGTCGAATAGTGAAAAAAGTACATGTAGTAACTTAAGAATTAAGTGGATGGATTGGATGGGATGAGATTCGGGTTAATCTTTTATTGAGTCGTGGTTATAATTTTCGTACTCTGCAACGTCTGTGCAACGTCACCAATTTCCCGTTAGAACTGCATTTGCCTTGATGGTCCATAAATCCTAAGGGCAAACTTAAAGTCCAGTGTGGTCAACATGCACAGCATGTTATACGTCGCTTATTCGAGAGTCAAGCGACCAACTGCGGTAAAAGTTAATCTTTTTCAATGGAAATCATACCCGGGATACAGCCTGGAAGGAAGTGTTGGCTTAAACCTAAGATCGTATTACATTATTAAAAAACTTGAATGACTAAAAAATAAACTTACTACCTATATTTACGATTGTTATTTATGTAACCATTTCATAGTTCTTTTAGTGTTGTGTCGGAAAGATCAAAGAATATTGTCCATATTTCATTCTGCCGAAAACGAGAAACGGAGCCACAACTTGGTCAACCAGGTACTATTAATAATAATAAAACATTTTGTTTTTCTTGTTTTATTAATCGACTTTCCTTTTTATATCCATTTGTTTCAAGGCCTATCGTGGCGCGCGCAGTAGCACAAGCGTGCTGCTGCGGCTGCAAACGCGTGGGTTTGATCCTCGTTCGAAGATATCAAAATATTAAATATTTAATTTAATGATATTAACCCTGACCTGAATAAACTATTTTAATATTAAAAAAAAAAAATTGAGACGTCGGCGAAGTGATCAGTATAGCACGTTCATGCACAGACATTATTATTATAAAGTAAACAGCGTTTTCCTTGAAAAGGCGCGTCTATCGCCATCTTAGAAGCTGGAATCGAACCTGTTACCAGAATATCTATTAAATATCACAATTTTTTCAACAAAAAAAGTTTACCTCAAAGTTAAATAGTTAGACAATATTTAATAAAACATCTAATAATATGAAATAAATATTATAAAAGTGCATTTAGAAACTACTGGTGTCAATTGGCTTTAACGCCTGCTGTTATTAGTATCTAAATCTCCCACAAAGCTTCGGTGTTATTATCGCGCATACGAGTATAGTAGTAG